>JBBIGA010105107.1:0-10824 GCA_037576975.1 Alestes dentex | reverse complement strand
TGCTCTAATTTATCAAACGTCCATCCACCTATTCTCTCTCGCTCTTTCTCTCTCTCTCTCTCTCTCTCTCTCTCTCTTCTCTCTCTCTCTCTTTCTATATATATGTACGTATCCAATAAACCCTACTCATAAAATACTGTGTTAAGTTGCAGTGTTATGTTAAGAGAAACATAACAGTTGTGAGAATGTGACAAAGACAGTACATAAATATAGAAGAATTTGATCTGAGAACAGTCCTGATATTGTCTGAAATGACAGCCTGCAGCGTCTTGCTAACATTTTTCTCAATCATAAACTGGCCTGTTTTACCATTTGCCTGAAATGTGGAGCTGTTAGTGATTTAAAATAACATCTTGCAAAAATACTTCACAAACAAGTTTTTCAATAAAAGGTTGTGAATTGAAATATAGTGTCTATAATGCTTATAAACAGATTTTATAAAGCTTTCATGTTGTCAAAATATGCATGTATGCCTGCTGATATATTTAAAAGGCTCATTTTGATCTGCTTGGAATGAGCTTTAAGGCAGTCATTCCAAGTACAACTGTAATGCAACTTATGGGCTATTTTCAGAGAAAGCAAAATCAAATCAAATCAATTCTAATAAATCAGTTTTTTCCCATTTATACTAAAATGTAGATGAATCAGAATACCAGTATTTACATAGGCCATCATCTCAGTAATAGCTCAGTAATGCCCCCATAGTGTCTCCCAGCACCACATACGGTGTATTATGAGACAGCAGGGGCACTGATGATTAATGCACACAGGAAAAGTGTAGAATGTTGATGTTGTCGTGTTGTTTGCTGCACCTTAAAGAGCTGTAGTGGGGAATTTTATAAACAATCCTATTTTTAAAGAGTTGCCCTTTTGTATATTTTGTGTAATCATGTTGTTCATTGCGAGCTATATGGGCTTCAAGATTTAAAATGATTAGCAAGAAAAAAAAAAAACCACACGGTTTTCCCTTTGTTCCTAATGTCAGTCAGCTAAGCTGTGTTTGGTGCCTAAAGTTTGCATTTTTCATTTTGTTGTAAGGCTAATGTAGCTGACAAATAATGGAAACATATTTTGTCTCCATTATTAACAACAAGTATGTTATACAGTGTCAGAAACTACATACAATTCATTAATTCAAGTATTACAAGTATTTCACTGACAGAGGGGCTTCACTGACTGAAGAGTTTGGTAAAATATCTAATATAGAGAGTATTCCACTAAACCCATCAGCCAAGATGGGTTCGCAGTCCAAATTTTGATTCTTAATTTTAGTTTCTTTAGTTTAATTCTTCAGAGGGTAGCAAACATTAGACGGCAATAGTGTCCTAAATCTTTTCCAAGAATACATTTCCAAAACCCACCAAATTACATCTACTTTAAGGGGGTCAGACTTGTGGATATGGTTTAGAACTCATTTCCTGTAAGCTTAAAAATGTTGACAAGATGTCAACACGTGGCTTAACACTGCGTGGTGTCAGTTTAGACCATAGGGTTTGTTTTTACTGTCTGATACCAAATTAGTGACAATGACCTTAATGAGCCACAAAAATTGAGTAATCTAATACCCTCTAGCCCTGCTGTTTTCTGAAATGGATAAATAGCTCACAGTGAGTCATACTGTGCCCTAAACCACATGTACAAGCCTGTGCCACCTTAATAAAGAGCTGGAGGCAGTTTAAGCAGGTTGAGAGAAGTTTTGGGGATGTATTTATTGGAAAGATTTGGGTGGCCAACCTCCAGCCCCATTCTTAACAAAGAAGCCTATATTTGTCTTGGCTGATGGACGACATCCTGAGTGGAAGGTAACTATTCCTTAACTATGGATTAAGTGTGAAGTGTGTGAGTGGTGACTGAACCCTGCCGGAGGACTTGCTGATGCATGATCCACAGAAGGTGGAAACCTCATCTGTCACTCACACTCACACACTCTGCTGCCCGAGGCCCGTACCTCTACACATTTCAATCTTTACTACACAGCATATGGTCTGGCAGACTGTCACTGACTGAGGAGCTACAATCAAGGCTTTTCCAGGGACAGAGAGGTGTTTTGTACATTTACACTATCCTCAAGAAAGCCGATGTGTTTAGACACATATAAAGAGCATCTAAAATACCCAGCAGATGTCAGCATCAGCTTTCTGTGTGTGTGTGTGTGTGTGTGTGTGTGTGTGTGTGTGTGTGTGTTTATGACAGTGCCAGATCCTCTCAGACATGCACGCTAATTTAAGAAGTATTAATTATCAGTGTATATGTAATTGGAATATATGTGAAACTCTCTAAGCATAATCATATTAAAAGAGTAATGTGCTTAAAGTCATTTTATGTTCAGCCTTTTTCTAGAGAAGCTGCCAAGCTGGGAAATTAAGTCACACATTCACACATTCCTGTTGAAAGAACTGTCTGAAGTCTTCATCCGTGTGTGTGTGTGTGTGTGTGTGTGTGTGCAGTCTGTAGTAATGCATTATTTAGCTACAAAGACTCAAACCATTGGTTTTGAAAAAGACATATCAGGTCTTTAGTGCATTGACATTCACTTTGTGTTGGATCATGATAATATACTCTCAGGTCCAGAATTATTGAACCCTTGGGAATGTATGAAAAAAAGTCAATGAAAAAACGGCTTTGTGGTTAATAAGCTTAGTCTGATACAGGAAAAATCCATCCGCCAAATTCTCGTTCCCATCCAAAATGACAGTCCCGGTGCCGCCACTGGACACAAGCTGATGGTTTTGCTCTGCATTGTAAAGGTGAGGAAGGAACAGTTACAGCAGAAGTGTGAGTGATCAACAGGGTTGGTGTTAGAGACATTAAATGCTTCGATCAACAATAATTTTGTATTATTATGTGGCATTTAAATTGCATTAATAATGGCATTTTTCTGCAAGTTCCAGAAAAATGTTAAACATATTGGAAAACATAAATAGTAAAATACAAAACCTGCCTGTGTAAAACCTCAATGTTAAATTCAGCAAATAAACAGTAATTGTGTATTAAAATGTGCAGAAATATGCTGAATATAGAGGGTGTGCACTTGTCAACCAATTTGCAGTTGTTAAATGCTTCAGGCCACTATGAACAATAGGGACTCAGGAATTTTGCTAGAACTGAGCTTTTCACCACTCTGCATGACCTTGTTTACATTATGTGCATGAAATCTCAAGGCCCTAATTAGAAGGGCCAGACCTCCCTAAACAACCCCCAATAAGTCATGTCATCTCTCAACACTGATTGCAGGCGATCTCCACAGTTTAACTGAGTATAACTGTATATAACTGTCTGTGTATTCGTGTGTTCATGGAGCTCCACTTCACGCAGGTGACACACTCGGAACAACAGCCCGAAGGTGTCAGATATGAGCGACACACAAGACAGCGGGGGGTGGAGGCAGAAGAGAGAGATATGGAGTGATGGAAGTAGAAGAGGATGAATAGTGACAGCTTGATCGATTTGAAGAAGTGAGGGGGTAAAGGGGGCTTCAGATGGAGTGAGAGAGTGAGGGACAGCGAATGAGGCGAGAGAGAGAGAGACACGTAGAGGAGATTGATAGAGTCCCCTGGGTGGTGTTGTATGTCTCTCCTCTTGCTGGGAGCTGGAGGAACGCCTGGTGCGGCCATTAGTGACTTCATGGCCCTTTGCCCCCTGCACCCCCCAACAACCCCCCTCCCACAGACACACACACACATGCACACATAAGTAAGGCCTGATTTCACGGCCTGATATAAAAAACATCACTAACAATTCTGATTATATAATATTAGACAATATATTTTCTATGGTTAAACATTACACTTGGGTAGTTTTGGTTACGCAGTTCTTTATTGACTGTTATGATTGTAGTAACTATTATGGTTAAACAGTAACTTACTTTTTGTGTGAAAATGACAATTACTGGGGTTTTTTTGTGTTATTGCCTGTTTTGATGAGTTTCTTGATTAATAACTTAACACATGGTCTACAGTGATCAAACCTTTATGCAAATATTAGTGCCATGTCATCTCAAGGAAGGAGGACACAGAGTTAAACAATACACAAAGGGCTTTAATGGCAAAAGGGCACGTAGACACTTGAGAGCAAGGGGCTGGGTAGAAGAGAAATACAATCAGTCCCTCTCTCTCTCTGAGTCAAGAGGAAGGCACCCGTTCAGTTCAGGGATGGTCCTTCGTCCCACTGAGACGGTCCCAATACTTGTTAATACTTAGTTCGCCCCTCACCAGGAGCCACGAGGAGTACGAGGTGCAGAAGCCGTCCCTCGTGCAGAGCCAACTAGGGGCACTTCAGCCTCGCTGGTTAACGCAAGGGAAACATGAGAGACACAAATAGCTAAGTCAAAGTCCCCTGGCATAGGTCAATGAGGAGAACGTCTTACTACAGAGAAGACTGGAGTTCTTCCTCAGTCTGTTGAGCCAGTAGGAGAGAGTAACATTGACAAACATGAAGGCAAGGGAGAATCTTCCCCGATGTATGTCAGTGACTGCACCCCGGACTGCTGGATCGGCTGGCTTTTAAAGCAGCGACACAAACACAAAGACCAATCACAAACACCAGCCGATCATTACTGAATTAACCCAGGATACAAAGGGAAAACAACAAAGCTAATCACTGGGAGAACACAAGGGATGACACGAGACAAGTGCATTGCCAAACAACACCCCAAACCAAAACCTACCAACATGTGTCAGGGAAAGTTTAGCTCAGAAGTCCGGTGACCTTGACCGCTGGGGGCATGGCAGAGGCGGCATGGATGTGACAATTAGTATTATGTTTCTATTATCTGAATTTAACACATTAGAAAAAAAATACATAAAACATTTGCACATTTTGTGTTTTATTTTTTCCACATATGTTAAAATCAGTAAATAAGTAGTGAAAGTGTATTAACATGTGCAGAGGTATGTTGTATGAATTCCAGAGAGCCTCGATTTTGGATATATGTAGGGTGCGTAAAGTTAGCATGGAAGAAACAGCCATGAACCCCAGCAGAATCTAACTTTCAAAACAAGAGGTAAAATGGGATATTACCATTATATTCCATTATATTCGCTATAGGGTATTATTTTAAATGTGACTTAACTCAATCAGTTCATGTTGAGTACCAATCAGTTCATTATATACCATTATATTCGCTCTAGGGTATTATTTTAAATGTGACTTAACTCAATCAGTTCATGTTGTTAGATTGTTTAGAACAGTGGTCCAAGCTGTATGTGTTTATCTGCTGCCACTCAATCTCTTTGCATCTATTTTTTTATCACTATTATGTTTAATCACTATAGTATTAGATACATTTTTTTTTCAGCTGAAAGTTTGTGGTTTGCAAAATTTTGGGGCATTCCTAGTTTACATACTACATCAAATTCCAAGATGTCCCATGAAATGGGTTATTTTCAACTAAAAGATGTTGGTGTGTTACATAAACAAAGTTAAAGCTTTAAAATGTACCTCTCACCCCCATTTTATACTGAGTAAGGAGTGTTTTTTTTAATTAGATACAATACAGTCACTCTAAAAGGCACATGAAGGAATTTTCCAAGTTTAAGGGATAAAGAGAAAAAGAGAAAATTACCATGTATAAATGAATTATATTGTTATTTAGGTAAAAAGCACACAAATGTCATAAGTGGAGGTATGAGGGAAATGTAGAGCATGGACCATTTAATATCAGACAGTTTTTATCAAATCGTTTTTTTTTCAAATCATAAGAGTGCTCTCGGTATTATGTAAGCCAGTATTAAATCAGTCAGACTTAATACTGACTTACATAATGCTGAGAGCACTCTGCCCACAGCCCCGGTCTGGCGTCTGTGAGGTTATTGACCAGTGCTCCTGTCTGAGGTTCTGGCCAGCTCATCTGGGAAGCCGGGAGGTAGCAGGGAGTTTTGGCAGGGAGTATGTGTGTCATTTGCAGGGCAATATGAATACGTTTAGTATAGCTCTTTTTGGTATAGCTTTATGAAGTGAGCTGTGTCTGGAATATTACAGCTTTGTATAACGTGGTTATGCTCCTGCGCCAAATCCTACTCACTGAATCCTATTCACAAGTGTGTCTGCTGTAATAAGTCAGCAATAAACAATACGCTGTATTCAGAGGTGTTAGTCCAGATGTCAGTTTGTTTTGACACAGTTTGGGGGGTGTGGTTGAGGGTAGAGGTGTAATAATTTTGTTGACAGGAGCGGAAAGGTTTCGATTTATATTTACTTATTTTATCAAGATTTATAATGATAGGAATGACACAAGAACTGATCCAGGTCAATTTGAGGCTATATTAGTGGGCTATAATACACAGACTAGATTACATAGGCTATATTAACAGGCTGTATTACACAGACTGTACTACTCAGGGTATAATACATATGATATATTAATATGCTGTATTACACAGGCTATATTACCACACTATATTACACAGGCTATATTACATAAGCTATTTGAATAGGCTGTGTTACATAGACTACACTACACAGGCTATATTACACAGACTATACTACACATACTCTATTACACAGACTATACTACACAGGCAAAATTACTCAGACTTTTCTACAATGTTTCATAAGCTATATTAGCATACTGTATTACATAGTCTACAGTACACAGGCAATACTACACAGGCTACACTACACAAGCTGTATTACACTGGCTACGCTACACAGACTGTATTACAAAGGCTATTTTAACAGGCTGTATTACACAAACCATACTACACAGGCTGTATTACACAGGCTATACTACACAGACTGTATTACATAGGCTATATTAACAGGCTGTATTACATAGACTACACTACACAGGCTGTATTACACAGGCTATATTAACTTACTGTATTACATAGACTACATTAAACAGGCTGTATTATACAGACTATATTACACAGGCTATATTTCACAGACTACACTACACAGGCTGTATTACACAGGCTATACTACACAGGCTATACTACACAGGCTATATTTCACAGACTACACTACACAGGCTGTATTACACAGGCAACGTTACATAGGCTGTATTAACATACTGTATTACAGAGACTATATTACACAGGCTGAATTACACAGACTATACTACACAGGCTGTATTACACAGGCTATACTACACAGGCTGTATTACACAGGCTATACTACACAGGCTGTATTACACAGACTATACTACACAGGCTGTATTACACAGACTATACTACACAGGCTGTATTACACTGACTACACTACACAGGCTGTATTACACTGACTACACTACACAGGCTGTATTACACAGGCTATACTACACAGGCTGTATTACACTGACTACACTACACAGGCTGTGTTGCGCAGACTGTACTACATAGGCTATATCGCACAGGCTATATTAACATGCTATACTAGACCGGTTATTAACAGCCTTATTAACAGCCTTAATTGCTAGATAGCAAATGACGTGCTTGTATGTCCATTCATAGCTGTTTCTGAACTACTGTGTGTATAGTAGTGATATGACAATGATATCGAATTTAATCCTTTCCCCTTTTTCATAGGTTTGCTTTCCCATCTGTATTCTGATTTTCTTCAAGACATTCAGTACAGTTTTGCACGATATTTTAGGCACGTGAAATTGGAAAGGCAAGTGGGGTCAAGTGCTACAGAGGAGCTGGCAGCTGCCACCTCTTGCCACCCCTTGCTGCCCCTGGCTCTCTTTCTTCGTCAGTGGGAGCAGACACAGTGTGATCCCTGGGGGAACTGTGCTGGAAGATGGATGTGTTTACAGGTGCCCTGCTGTGCTCTGTCGTTAGGGCCAGTGTTGGGCAGCTGATGGGTCCACTTAAACATAATCAATAGAACTGAGGTGATGGCTGCAGCCCCAGGGTGCAACAGCAATGCTTGTATTGATTAGCAAGGCACACTGTGGAGGCCCATCATGATGGGAGAAACAAGCATGGTGTTTAAGTGCATGTGTGTGTATGTGTTTGCCTAGAGCTGAGGTTAATGAAGGCTAATATCCCACAGGATTCTCTCTCTCTCTCTCTCTCTCTCTCTCTCTCTCTTTCTCTCTCTCTCTCTGTCTCTATCTCTCTCACAGACACACACATGCATATATTTACCAGTGCCATTTTTTTTATTAGCGCTGGGCTCTGGATGCTCTGCACAATCCAGTGCATCATGAAATCTTAAACTTCACCACCAATGACTTTTTATTAAACAAAGAGATTTTTGGTGTGATGATTTACACAGTAGAGTGGAAGTAAACACAATACGCCATTCTGTGATTTTCATATTTGAAAACTGACATTTGTTAAAAAAAAAACTGCATGTTCTAGTGGATACTGTTATCATCAGTTATCGTTGATTTTGTAGTTCAGTCAAATTTGTAATCACCCAAACCAGTCAGCTGAGAATCAGCAGACAAGGAGAGAAACCAAAGAGAGTAAAGCAAGAAAAGATCATTCTTAAACCAATCATTGCCTTTTATTTAAATCACAGTGCAAACAGCAAAGAAATTGGCATTTTTTTCATTTTTTCATATTCTTCATATTTAGATTACAAGTAAGCAGAATAATATATTTCCAACAAGATAGTATTGTGTACAGTGTTTTATACAGATAGTATTTTAAACACATAACACGGGAGCTCTGAAAGGGCTCTTTTTTTCACATTTCATCTCATAATGTACAAATGATGACTATTAAGTAGCCTTTTTTAAACCAGCAGTGTTTTTCTTTCACATTCACAAACTAGATGTAGCTTAAATCCACAAAACTGTTTTAAGTTTAAACACAAAGCTATAAGATGCAGCCTCTTCACTCCCCACTGGTGGAGTAGAGAGTTGTTAAATGTGATAGCGTATGACACGACAGGGAGGCAATTTTTTAAAGATTTATAAACATCTAAATTAACTTTTTGTTTTAAGACTTTCATATTTGAAACTTTCATGAATATTCATATTTTCTGAAAATTCTGACTCATCTTGTAGGCAGTCTATTAACAACAGGGAGATTCATCACAATACACAGCTGCATCTTTGCATCTCTAGTAACTACTATAAAACAAGAGGAGAAAAGACGGATCATAGAGAGAAGAAGACTGACCAAATGCCAAAGCTTAAAGTTATTTTAAGAAGAAAACATCTCCACGTACAACGTTCATGACACACAGCACCGTGATAAGCTGCTGTACGGATAAAGATATCCCGAACGTTGCCTCCAAAAACAGGAGCCACTACAGTCATTGCATGGGGTTGGTGGAGGGGAAAAATAAAATTGTGCTTTGTTTGTATTTTCCTGTACACTTGTGTAAACATCACTTGGTCTTTAACACGGCGCCTGTGGGCCGTTTCTTGTCAGTCTGATCTCTCGTTTTCTCAGGAAAAGGGCTGCCATTTCCTTCTAATCACATTTAGGCTGCATTAGCTAATAGCCCCTCTGCAAAAGTCCTTTCTCTTCAGACTCAACATGCCCTCCCTACTGCTCTGTGTTAAAAACGCTGCTCTCGTACTGAACACAGTCCTTTTCTTAATTAAAGAAATACAGGGTGACAGATTTAAAGTGTTGTTTTTTGGTTTTTTTTGACAAGTGGAAATGAAAAGCTATTGGTTTGTAAAACATAAATCAATAAAAAAAAACTCATTCATTAGACTGTCACAGTTGATTAAATTTGTTATTTTTCATATAGATATTGCCACTGTGTTGCAAAACGTACAATTGAATCACCTAGGCAAAGATAAAATCGTGTCCTCAGTGTTGGCATGAACACAGTGGGATTAATAGAGCTAAGATTCTATATTATATTATTCTTTAATATATAAATGTGTGTGTGTGTGTGTGTGTGTGTGTGTGTGTGTGTGTTGCAGCCACTATTGTAATGAATGAGTTGAAATGGACAAAAGCACTGGATGAAGTGTTTAAGAAGAATAAGGAGGAGGACCCCTCGTTGCTGTGGCAGGTGTTTGGCAGTGCTACTGGACTGGCCAGATACTTCCCAGGTCAGTGTGCATATGTGTATGTGTGTGTGTGTGTGTGTGTGTGTGTGTGTGCGTGTATTCTTTGTAGAGACCAAATGTTGCCAGCCTCCAAATGCATAAAGGGAAAAAATAAATGTGTTTCACATGTGAAGTGTGTAAAAACCTCATGTGCTCACCAGTTAACTTACGAAAAATGTTTGATTTCATGTGACATGAAACCTGTGATTGCGTTTTTTCATGTGATAACGTGTTTTTTCACATGTATGTATTCATAATTTTCTTCTGTAAGGCTTCATTTAAAGGAGACTGAATGAGATTTTGGCTGAAGGCAAATTAGGTACAGATGGTTTATTAGTGAGGTATCTGATCTCATTAAGTTTGTGCATTTTATTGTTGCCAAAACTGTCCTGAAACTTTTATTAGAAAGATTAGGAGCTTAGGATTAGAATGCATGCTTGTTTTTATTGTGGAGGACGGTAAAGAGTGTGACACATTTTCTTGTATTACAGTTGCACCCGCAGTCATTCTTCAGAATTACTGCTCCTGGAATTCATGCTTTTTCATGCAAAGTACCATGCACACATGCTCACTAGCACACACAGTAAACGCTGAGTCATGGTAGAACTCTCCTAGAGTGCCATCACGCGTCTCTTGCTTCAGGCTTTTGGAATGCGTACAGGTCCTACATGACCTGTAATGATCTAGTCACTGTAGGTTACCTTAAGATCACTAATAATTTCCCTCAATGCCATCTTCAGCCTCTCCATGGATGAAAACACCCAACAAAATCGACCTGTACGATGTGCGGAGGAGGCCGTGGTGAGTATATATAGTGTGTGTGTGTGTGTGTGTGTGTGTGTGTGTGTGTGTGTGTGTGTGTGTGTGTGTGTGTGTGTGTG
>JBBIGA010105076.1:0-10824 GCA_037576975.1 Alestes dentex | reverse complement strand
TTCGGCAGTTAAGAGTGGTTTGGTATGAATGGTGCATTGAAGATAAAGTTGCCAGCTTGCATTTCTTTACAATGGAATGGTGGTCATGGAAGCAGGGATGGAGGTGTTTACAAGACAGCTTTTATTTACTATCATGACCACACATGTGTTGTGAGTTTTTATATGTAACGTTGATGGTAAAGCAGTGTTAAACAGGAAAAATGAATATAATTTTAACAGAATATATTTTAGACCAATGCTTCATCTCAATACTTTTGCAAGCTTTTTTTCACTTATCAAGCAAAATATTTTTAACAGCTCCGTGTAAGAACTTTCCTTAAATGCTGTAGACATCTAGCAGACTGTAAGAGTGGATGGGGTAAGCCTCTAAAACAGTAACTTCTGAAGAGGTTCTTAAAATATCATGAATCAATAGACCCAGGAGGAGTTTTTCCATTTGGCTGTTTCCTCTACAATTACTGGTTCTTGTTATTCAATATTTGGTTCACTGAAGCAGGTAATCCAGAAATGAAATGTATGTCACACTGTTTTTTTAAGATGTAAAATGTAACATAATATCAATCGGCTACATGATAACTACTGTGGCCTAAATGAGAAAACATTTTCTTCAGTAACTGCATTTAAGAACATTCTAATGAACTATTTCACAGGAAAGCTTTCATGGATCAAGCCTATGTTCTGCGTCACATGCAAACACAAACTTTGTCAGGTATGTATGAAGAGCACTCTGAAAAAGAGGATGAGAAAGAAATAGCTATTTTAATAAATTCTGTATCACCGCGCAGAAACCTAAAACTAGGGAAAAATTCTGTGTTAATAAACGTGAGAGAAAAACAGATATAATGAAAGAAAAGAAGCGAGGGAAGAAGGGGGACTGCTGAAGAGTGGAAGAGACCTGTATGGTTTTGTGAGACAAATGGGATGATTAGAATAATGATAAAAGATGCTTCCCTCTGAAGGAACCTCGCAGGTGGTTTTTTATGTCTCACTGATGTGCACATGCATCTGAGCTCATTACTGCTCATGTCTGCAGACATAAGGATCAAGAAAAAGAGAATAGATAAAAAGAAAAAAAGAAATGACAAAAAGAAAGAAAGAAAGAAACAAACAAACAAATAATAAATAATAAATAATGAATAATAAAAGAAAAAACGAAAAGAAAGAAAAGGGAAAAAAGACAAAGGAAGAATGAAACAAGAAGGAACATAGAAGAAGAAATAATAATAGAAAAAAAGGACCAAACATTTTGGTGAAGAAAAAGGAAGACTCATGGAAAGGTACAGGCAAGAAGTATCATTATTATTATTAAGTGCTGTTAAGTCTGTTCTGACTCCTGGTGACCATATTGTTAGCATTTCTTCAGAATATCCTGTCTTCTCTTTGGGTCTTCATGTTTCTTAACGGCTTGTTCATTATTCCTCTGATTACACCTTGTTGCTGGCCATCCTTTTCTTCTTTTACTTTTGGTTGTTCCAATCTTTTCCAATACACTGATTCTTCTCGTGATATGTCCAAAATAAGTAAGCTTCAGTTTGGTTACCTTGGTTTCGAGAGAGAGGTGAGGCTTGATTTGGTCAAGGACTCTCAGAAGTCTTCAGCCGCAAAGTTCAAAGGCACCAGTACTTTTCCTTTTCCGCATTTTCAACTGTCCAGCTTTCATATCCATACAGAACCACAGAAAAGACCAAAGCCTGGACGATTTTGATCTTTGTTTGCAGAGACATGTCATTAATTCTAAAATCTTTTTCAAACTCCTTCATACTTGTTCTACCAAGTGCCAGTCTGTTTTGTACATTTTGACTGCTGGGTCCTTCTGTTAAAAATTGATCCAAGTAGACAAAAATTGTCCACCACTTCCATCTTCACCATCAGATGTGAACTTTGCGACCTTGCCTGCTGTGATAACCTTTGTTTTCTTCACTTAAGCTGATCCATCTTTACACATTGTTTTTTAACAGGGGAGAAATCCCTTCTTAAAAACAAAGATGCCAGAAAGGATTCTGTGCACGATGCCATAGGAAAACCACTTTTGATTTCACAGGATGGCTTTTTAGAGAGCGATTTTTCAATATGAGATGTGTGAGTGTGAAGAAACTTTTGAAGTATAAATAACCCTTAAATGCAGAAATGTTTATATTATATGAGGTTTCTTTAAGCATTTAATAGTTGTTTTTACATTCAGATATTTCCAGACATAGTTATTTGTGGAACTAAAAGTGCTTGCTAAATGGCATTGCTCGAAAAACCCTGGGCATCTTAAAAAGTACATATATACGTATAAGAATTGCAGAAGAAAACTGTAGAAGGCGATAGAAAGAGTGCACTAGAAAGTAAGAGAGATATGAAGTTAAAAGAACAGAGAGAAGCAGACTGAAGAGGAGGATGATGTGAAAGGTATGCGGGAGAGGAGCACTCATCTGCATCATAGTAATGCAGAAAGATAAAGTCGATGCGGTACAGTCATGCTCGTTATGGAAACTGAGCTGAGAGCATGGGGCCTTCCAGAGCCTGCATAGCCGCTCATGGATGGAAAATTGCAGTTACCTGCAACATTATTCCTCAGATGTTTCAAGCTCATTTGAAATGTGTTTATGTTCTTTAATTAATGTAAGAAAGAAGAAAGGGCAATGACCCAAAATATACTAAATGCTAACAAATGCTAGCAAATGATCACATTTCAGATACAAGCATACTTATACGTGTTAATCCTTATAACTGTTAAAGGAAAAGCATACACTGCCGGGCCACATCCTTCTATTGATGTGACACAAACAAACAAACACATAAACTGAGTGATTGTAACTGAAATACCATCATTTTACACAAAATCTTATTAAAAAAGCATTTAGAAAACATTTCTGTAACGTGTCTATATTTAGTAGAGCAATATTAATTGCTTAACAGTTAGAACATACCTTAAATATATCGTTGTCAAAGCAGTAACATTGCTGAAATAAATACCCAGAAAATCTGGCTGTAATGTGCACTGAGTCCATAAAAGAGTGGGCTTAAATGGACAGGTGCTATCTCAGGAGACTGATGTATAATTAAGGGAAGGGGATGCATTACTATAAAAATGAAATTATGTGACATTTTTTGTCTGGTGAATGTATGTAAATGCAATTTTAAAACGGGATGTAATTGAATATGCTATTACACTGGAAAAGTATAGCAACATGAAACTTTAAAAGGTCAAGAGTGGCACACAAAAACAGCACCACGCGTATCTCTCATGGCTTGATATGATTAAAAATGACAATGCATATCTAGTAGTGAGCAGGAAGTTTTCATCTTTTTTTCTTAATATAAAATATACAAACGCTGCTAACTTCTCATTTTAACTGTAAATTCAAATTAAATGTAGGCTCTAATACAAAAAGGAACGAAATAGAGATTTATCTTAGGAACAGAAGATGGCTGGTAGGTAGTTTTTAACCCATCTGGAATTGTCCTGTTTTTGCCTTGAGCAAGGCACTTCGCTATAAAAGAGCCCAGGGTTTTCCTCCAGGGCTTGTCCTGTTTTGACCTGATGCAATGCATTCACAGCATTCCTCCTGGTCATAGTGGAACAGTAGAACCACTTTTATTTAAGTTCACAGTGATGAGAGTTTTGTTGCATCCAGCATGACTGTTTTCAGATTTCTCTATAACCTCTGCTGAGAGTTTGAGAAAACAAAAAGTACTCAATTAACACAGTTCTCAAGGACCAGCTCCCCTAGTGGTGAGGAGGATGAACAGCAGTGCTGAATGTCACAGGCTGTGATCATGATGGAAGTCAGAGATCACCGACAGACTATATATCACAAGCCGGAACCCAACATTGTCCCTCATACCCTCCCCAGTCCATCAAATACTATAGGCCATCAAGCCACCTCCGAAAGCTCAGGATAGCCTTGTCTCGATAAGTCGGTGTCTCATGCTTTACCATGGGAGGAGGAGGCTAATCTTCACTCTCACCATCCTAATTGGGAGAACGAATGAAAGACTTTAGCATAGACACATGAAATACATGGTGAATGTGGTAATGATTAGCAAGATGAAGTCGATAAGTAAATACGTTGCAAAACTTGGAAGGGAAGGGTCCAATGTATTTTGGTCCCAACATCCTTCCTGGCAGGTGTAGATTACTGTCCCAGATCGAGAACCACACTCACTATCCTGGTCTGTAAGAGAGGCCTAAGCCAGATTCATTTGCATCTCCTCACCCACTGGTCACCAGCAGGGAATTCAGTTGGAGAGTCTTCTTCTGGTAGAAAAGAATGTTGATAACCTAACACAGACTGAAAAGGAGACATAGTGGTGGAATAGTTGTGTGTGAATTCTACCCATGGAAGGCAATTACCCCAGTGATGTTGCTTTTGACTACAAATGGAACAATTATTCTGTTCAGTATTTCGGTCTGACCAGCATGAACAAGAAGTGGGGCAGACGTGAACATTTCTTTCAGTCGGTTAAAAGCCTGCTGTGCTTCAAGCATCCATCATACTTTTTGGGGGTCCACCTTTAGCAGAGACATGCTTGAAGCTGCAATAGTACTGGAATTTCTAATAAAGTCTCAATAATAATTGGCAAACTTTTGAATATCCTTGACTGATTAGGAAATGGGCCAGTGAGGACTGTTTGCCCTTTCAGACAGTGGCGGTTCTAGACCAAAAATTACCAGGGGGGCCGAGGTGGCACATATAACGGCAAAACAGGTCAATATTTAATTTTATATATTATATTTTATATTTAGCTTTTCATTTATTTTCATTACAGTTCTTTTTCACAGCATGAAATCACGCAATCTTTTTAAATCCCACTGTCATCATCTCACTGTAGTCAGGAGGAAAAATAGAAAGAAAAAAGAAATTCACATTCAGTGAATGGTCTCAAAATCTTTTTAAATCACACTGTCATCATCTCACTCTAGTAAAGGGGAAAAATAGAAAGAAAAAAGAAATTCACATACTGTGAGTGGTCTCAAAATCCCATAAAGCATTTGCATGTGCATTTGGCTGAAACACTACAACAAAAAGATTGTGCGATTGTGACTCTTCGCAGTTAGTCCATTTAGGGCTCCAGCTGTTAGCTTTTACAACCGAAGTTTACAAGTCGCGCTGCTGCTCTTCAGGCTGCATATACCAGCGCGCGTGTGTAGCGCTTTAAACAGTCCGTCTAGAACACACGTAGCGTTAGTTCCATTCTTCGAGCCAGCGCATGTCGCGATAAGAAATTAATATTTAAATCATTGGCTGTTCAGTGCAGGGGCCTTAACAGTGGCCAGGAGCAATTCTACAGGGGCCCTGGCCCACGCTGGCCCCCGTCTAGAACCGCCTATGCTTTCAGAGGTTCCATACTGACTCCTTGTGTAAAATGTCTAATTCACATTTTTTGGCAGATCTACTGGGCAGGCATCTAACTGACTATGGGCTGGTATCGGACGTGGTTCCGGGGGTTGGTGGTTGCAGGCTGGTATCTGCTGTGGTTCCGGGGGGGTGGGGGGGTGGGTGCTGGCAGATCTCGGGCCGACTTTTCCAGAACGCACAGATTGCCCTGCATAAGATCGACTCGCTGGGGGGGCCTAGCGACTCGCTTGGCGCCAGTTTTGTGAAAATTTTACTACCTCTGATCCTTTCAATATTAGAGTGTATGAGTGGCAAGGGAAAGTGATTTTAACGTTACTGAGCATTCGATAATCTATTCACAGATGAAGTTTCCCATCCTTTTCTTCACAAAGAAAAAAACTTGATGTGACAGGTGATGAAGAGGGACTTCCTTCTTCATATCCCTGAGTTGGATGGCTTCTGTGATGTAATCATCAAGAGCTTGTTCAGCAAGGCAAATTGGATAGACAGCGGGGCTCCAGGTAACAGTTCAATGGCACAATAACTTTCTCTGTCAGGGGGAAAACTTCCAGAAGGTGCATGTATTCAAAGGGAATTTCTACCTCATGGCAAATATCAAGGCTTTTGAGGGAGATGGCATGAACTGGAACATTAAGGTAATATTCAATATACTGTTTTCCACGTTTTTGTATTTTTCCCATGGCCTAGTTCATATTATATAATCATAACTAGGGATGACATATGATAGGATTTGTGTGTTCCTCATGAAACAATCAAAGGTTTTAAGCGGTAGAATAATTTGGTTGCAATATCATAATAATAATGTGCAATATGACTGCTTATGTCAATATTACTTATTACTTAATATTACTACTGGATTCTCTACTAAGTGCAATAACCTACTACAAACTACCATTTGTGTCAGTAGGTTTCACTCAACTGTGTTACTTATCTATTGTAGCTATATCCAGCATTTCTCTATATAGTATAGTGTGTTTTCATATCGAGCTTTTTTTCTTTTCTACATATTTTTTTCTTTAGATTTTATTTAGACCTTATATTTTATATTGTTCTTGTCTCTGTCTCTCTGTGTCTGCAGTCATTACGTAAGCAATATCCTCCAGGATCAATAAAGGATTCTGATTCTGACTCACAGGGAATTCATAGTGTGCTGAGGCGTTTTGTCGATAAAATTTCCAGCCAAACCAGAGTCTACCTGGGCAGAAAGGAAAACATGTTGAGAATTACAGTGAGTTTCAACTAACTCTTCTATTTGGCAGTTACTATAGGAAACTTGTGCTGTACTGACCAGCTGTGATCAGATCCCAGATCTATTACTGGGACATAAGTTATTAAGCTGGTCAAGAGCACCACAGTTAAAACATAACCATTAAATTCTTCTGTATGTCCATTCTTCCTGGCTTATTTGAGTGATATCAATTTCCTTGGGTTTTCCTTGGTCAGGTGCTCTGGTCATTTCTTGAGAATGAATTATTCGGATAGTCAGAAAGTTTCCTCTAGTAGTAAGGTCTTCGTCTTGGCATGCCAGTTTGGTTTCCATTCTTTTTTCAAGCCTCAAAAATAAATAGTTTTAATGCAGACTCATAAAAAACACTGGAGGATGAACTCAGCAGCCAATTTGTTTCCCTGCTGGACTTGAGCAAGTCTTTCTCTGGCCCCTTTTCTGGAGATAGGTTGATCCAAATCTTCTTAAAAATGGAACACAAAGTGATCCACTAACCTTAACCATGAGCAATTCTGATTCCACACTGTATTTGCTCACTTCAGTGCCTTGTCCATAAGTAGGGCATGGCTTTGGCATGGTGCATGAAGTAAGTTGAAGACTGCACCAAAAAATATTGGCACTGATCAGGATTATTGTCAAAATCTTCTGTAACTGGTACTGGAGTTAGGGTGAAAAGAAATGATGTTGGCTCCAAATGTTTGGCTGATAGCATGCTGGTGGGTGAAAGACAATGAATACAAAGTTTTTGAGGAGTGTTGTGGATATGTTTGAGCAATGTCTTGTGACTTTCTGACATGCCTTTGTTAGCTAAAGTGCTAAGTGGAATTGGTGTCCACTAATTTCATGTTTGGAGAAGTATTCTGTAGAGAATCGAGGAGGGTGGACTCCTCAATCATTTTAGCTTCAAGATCTACAAGCCTTTCAAAGTCAGACAGGAGCAAAACATTGTGGAGGTTAAACAAAAACTGTAATCCAAACAAGGCACAGCCGAAGTCAAAGGCAAGGCACAGGGATGGGTCAAAAATCAAATAAAATCAAGAGCAATGCAAAGGGATAAGACAGATATGACAAACCATCAGAAAGACAATATCTCACAAAATGTTCTACCAAGCTCAGTGCCTAAATAGTGCCAGATACAGGAAGTCCTCAATTAACACAGTTATCAAAGACTAGCACCCCTAGTGGTGAGGAGGGTGTACATCAGCACTGAACATCACATACAGTTTGAGATCGTTATCCTTATCAGTGGCCTCTTCATCAGTGGTCACTTTCCAACCACAGAGCCAACTTTGGCTGGACACAGTCAGCTACATAAAAAACAAATAATGATCAGTTAGCTCAGTTATGCACTGACATTATGAGAAAAAGTAGACTAAGAAAACAAAAATATTGTTTAACTTACCATTTAGAAATTAGAAATGTCTGAAGCATGTTCTCACTTTCTGAAAAGTGTGTTTTACAGTTTACCATAAAAAACAGCTACATTCTTGAAAACAGACACATTTTGACATTGGCATTCTAGTTCCCAGGCCTGAACACCATTGGAAACGTGTTGGATGAGTTGATAAGTAGAGTCCAAAAAGGAATACTAACAATAATAATAATCATGATAATCATTGGAAGTGACCATCTTTGAGCTCTGGGCCCCTCACAAAAGCAGTGACACTGATGCACTAGCAACACTCCTGCTCCTGAAACACTTGTACAAGCACCAGCCACACTACCACGCAACTACCATATTAACATCAGAGTTGTGTTGAGAACGGTCCCCGACCAAATAAAGTGACCAATGAGTGGAAGTAGTAGGGGTGGGAGGAGAAGGATTCTTGGAATCTACAGTTTGTCCTTCTGGCTAATGTGGACATTTATATAGAAAATATCTAGGATTGCTATCTTCAAGAGGAATTGTTAGAAAAATTGGAACAACATTTGCTGGCAAAGACTGCTCTTCTCTCTGGAAATCTCTGGGAAGTTAAATGCTTAAAAGATTAAGCATTTTAAGCAACACCCAATTTCCCCGAGATACTCTGCTCTCATAGATACATATACAGTGCCCTCCGTAATTATTGGCACCCCTTGTAAAGATTAGTAAACAGGGTTAAATGCACCTTTTGGCTTCATCTCACTCTAAAAAATGAGAAAAATCAAACCTTTAATTGAAATAAAGAGAAAAACAAATCCCTCTTTGAGAAATAATTATTTTCAACAAAGACATGTGGCTTTTCAATTGAAGGTTGCATTTTTTTCTCATTTTTTCAGCATGAGATGAATATACTTCTGCAAAAGGTGCATTTTTCTAACCCTGTTTACTAATCTTTACAAGAGGTGCCAATAATTGTGGAGGGCACTGTATAGTCTGATATGTATTGTATACTGAGATAGCCATAACAACTTTCCTGGTGACACTTGTCTACTGCAATGCTGCATGTATGCAATTCTGTGCACTGGTCTTCATCAGTCCAATAGGTGGCAAGATTTAGTTTTATTCAGCTAAGTGTTAGCAAGTAAAAACATCAAACAGTTTCCTATTCTGCATACCCTGACAAATTTGAAGTAAGATGTATAAGCTGGATATGAAAGATTTGGGAGTTTTGTTAGAAGCAGTTAGTGAGAGGGAAAGAAAGTATTGCATGCTTGCCTGTGAACTTTGTTTCACTTAAGCCTGTTTTTGGCCTAATTCCTAGATGTCATAGTGAAACAATGATTTTTGTTTGGTTACATCCCCTTCAAAATAGACATGTTAGCTTCATCATACTCTCTGACAGTAGGTGTTTTTAGATCTTGAACTTCATCATGCCATGCTACAAATGTTCTTGTAAAAACAGTGGTAGTTACACTTGCCGCACATTGCTAACCACTGAATGAGTATTCTAACATGACAAATCAAAATGAAATATGGAGTCATTGTATTGTAAACAGTAATAGGGTCATTGGATTGCTGAGTCAAGAACATCTGTCCGTCGTATGTGTCATTACACAGCAGGGTGTCAAGCAGAAAATGATGGCTATGAGGAGCCGTTCTTTTAACCTCTTAGCACCATTTACAGTGTGTCTGTCAGTAATTTATTCTTCAGGCAGGAGTTTTATGATCAAATCCAGTGCTGTCATTTACACAAATGTAAGTAATTAACCAATGGCTGCACTAAGCACAAGAGACTCTAGTGGTTGTACTTTGAGGTTCAGTCCCACACAACGTCTGATGATCAAACCCACTAGTATTAGAATTTGAATATTGTACAGATCCAATAGACCTACCTCAGCAATCTTAGCTGACAGCTTATGAACATGGAAATGCAATTTAATAGCTAACACGAACATTTTGATTTTGTTAGTATTCATGTAATTCATGTAATGACTGAATCCATTATTGGTGCAATCAAACTAGACTTTATTCAGTAGTTAGAACAGTATTAACAGAACTAGCTGTGTTTTGACCAACGGACAATGTATTATGGGAATGCCCAAAGGCCTATAGCCAGAAGTCTGGCTTGCAAGATTAAAACATAATTGAATTCAAAGTCTGCCCACAAATGGAACTTGCAAGGGTGGACAAACTTTACAGAACGTTGACAAAATCTTGCTCAACCTAGAGACAGTTTGCTACATAACACATAGTGTAAGGCATGAGAGGTCACTATCAGTGAGTAATCTGGGTCAAAAAACAACTCCATTCATTCTTGTCGTTATATATCCTTTTTATTTACCATAAACATAAATAATATGTGTATTTTTGTCCAGAACTTTGCATCATGTCTCTAAGTGATCCAGAGCACTCTGATTCACTATAATAAGGTTCTACACCTAAAAAATATCCATTATCCTCATGTCACCACTACCATTTTTTAATTTTAAAATACTTTGCCTTTTCTAGTGTAAAATTGAAACTGAAAAGTAACACAGACAGGCTTCAGCATGCATTTGTTAGCGCAGGAGAGAGTGGGAAGGGACTGGAGTTACTTAATTAAGAAGGGAATTAAGAGAGTGGAAAGGGATTGGAGTTACTTAATTAAGGGTTTGTTACAATTCATTTTCTTTATCTCAAAATGAAATTGATCATGTTAAATAATGAATAGTTTTTCCAGATAAATTATTCACCTTTATCTTTCAATTTCATGTGACTGGATTATTATAAACAACTTATCAATAGCCAAGTCTATTACAAAACTGAAAAAAGAGAATCTTCTTTCTCTTTCGGCTTTACCCTTCAGGGGTCGCCACAGCGAATCATCTGTCTCCATTTAGTCCTATCTG
>JBBIGA010105065.1:0-10824 GCA_037576975.1 Alestes dentex | reverse complement strand
TTAGCGCTGCTTGTATCTGAACGCAGCCATAGCCTCTCACATGATAGCAGGGAAAGGCACAGCCAATCAAAATGTTCGTATGTGTTTTGGGGGCGGGAGGACTCGAGGAGAGAACGTGATTTATCCCGTTCTGCGTGTCTAGGTTAATGTTGACAGCACAATTAAAAAAAAAAAAAATTTAAGTGGATTCAATTATTGGCGGGGACATTTCAATGGTCTGAGGATATTGGTGGGGACACATCCCCTCCGTCCACCCTAAATCTACGCCCCTGGTTCAAGTACACTAGACAAGCACAACACTTAACCATAAAGATGCCAAAAGGTTGTTTGAAGCAATGTCATGGCCCCTTTATTTCTCTAAAGAACCATTTACTGGATGGTCCTTTTGTCCTGCATCTGTTCTGTATGGTCCTTTACCATTAACAATAATTTTGATGCTTTGCCAAAAGAACAGAAAACATGATTAATCACTAAAACTTTGGTGGAAATTAGCTTTAACTTCATTAGAAATTAAATGCTTCACCTACAAACGATTATTTGTATAATCACTGATACCGAAGCATATTTGCTAACAGCGTTCCTTTGCTTTTGCTTTAGTTCTGGCAGTTCGGGGAGTGGGTGGACATTGTAATTGATGATCGGCTGCCTGTCAAAGATGGAGAGCTCATGTTTGTGCACTCTGCAGAGGGGAACGAGTTCTGGAGTGCTTTGATAGAAAAAGCCTATGCCAAGTATGTAATTCAACCCTTCTTTTTAATTAAATTTATTAAATGTCATCCACAACGGATGCTAAACCATTTATTTTATCAGTAATTCTTTTGATGTTTAGGCTCTGTGCTGTTCCTTCTAGTTTACATTACCATTGTTTATTGGGGTTGAGGGAGTATTTGTGAACCTACAAAGTGTGTCTATATTGTAGATGGTTCAGATAAATGGCCAAGTAATGAAAAGGGTACAAGATTAGCTTTACCTAAACTGGCACCGCAGAATATAATGTTTTTGATTATTTTCTGGTGTACAAAATGGTAAAACCATGGCACAAAGGAGATCATGATAAAATGTATATGTGTGTCGTGTCCACAGACTAAATGGGTCCTATGAGGCACTGTCAGGGGGCTCCACCACTGAGGGATTTGAAGATTTCACTGGAGGTGTGTCAGAGATGTATGAGCTCAACAGAGCTCCCAGAGACCTCTGTCGCATCATCTCTAAAGCCCTGGAGAGAGGCTCATTGCTGGGGTGCTCCATCGATGTGAGAAAAAATACATACACACACTCAGACTTGTTTTTGTGTAATATCAGGACATTATCTCATGCATATATCCCATATGTTGGTGTCAACAAAATAAAGGGATGTAAGAGATTTAGTCATTTTGGACCATTTGTATTGGTCCAGTCATGAAGTGACACAGGGTAACAGACATTTGCTGCGTTCAGAGAATGTAGACAAAGCCTAACTCTAAACAAACACACACACACACACACACACACACATTAATTTTAGAGCGCCCATGCTGATCTTTGTCCACTGCTGAATGAGCCTACAATATGCACATGAGCATTAGAAATGGATCACTTAAAAAAGGTGGTCTGATTTGATGAACCATGTTGTCTTTTACATCATGTGGATGGTCAGGTGCGTGTGTGTCACTTACGTGGGAAAGAGATGGCACCAGGATGCACTTTTAGCTGGTTAATGCATCCTGCCAAACCGCAAAATTTGTTCAGGAAGGGTTTAAGCACTATGACAAAGAACTTTGTAAAGTTATTGATCAGTGGAGGCCACTTTACAGTCACCGCGTAGATGTGATGCTTACATCTTGGCACCAGATAACACAGTACACCTTCAACGGTCTTGTCCAAGCCTCAATGGTTCAGAGCTGTTTTGACAGCTCAAGGGGTACATAGACAATATTAGGCAGGTAGTATTAATATCATATATAATAGCATATAATCATTGGTTATTTGTTATGTTCACAGATCACCAGTAGATTTGACGTGGAAGCTGTCACATTCAAGAAGCTGGTAAAGGGCCATGCATATTCAGTGACTGGTCTTAACCAGGTATGATCTTGTTTTTATAGATGAGTCCATAAGGCAATATATTCCATGTATGGATGATACAGCTTTTTTCTGTCCTAGGTGAATTTCAGGGGTCAAATGGAGAGACTCATTCGTATACGTAATCCTTGGGGTCAGGTGGAATGGACAGGCGCCTGGAGTGACAAGTGAATACAAAAGGCCACAGCCTCTGTTTTAACATGATAAGGATTCAATCAAAATCTTTGATTTCACATTAACTTTATATAACATGTAGCATTTAGTGAAAGGCAAATCTTTACTCTGACATTGCTCCTTTGTAGCGCACATGAATGGGATGAAATAGAACCATCAGAACGAGAGGACTTGTGCCTGCAGATGGAAGATGGAGAGTTCTGGTAAGCTTGCTTTGAGCATATTTACACTTAACTGTAATAGGTAATGACATTTCAAAATGCTTTCTGAGACAGTAAGAAACTGAACTTTAAATGCACTTGCACACTTTCACTCTCTCTTTATAGGATGTCCTTCAGTGAGTTTTTGCGGCAGTTCTCCCGGCTGGAGATTTGTAACTTGACTCCGGATGCCTTGAGCGAAGATGTGATGAGCCACTGGAATGCCATCACGTTTCACGGATCATGGAGGAGGGGCAGTACAGCTGGAGGCTGCAGGAACCACCCCAGTGACTGAACATTGCAGAGCTTTGTGACCTAGTTGCCTGTCATGTAGTGGTAGTGAGGGCTTAATAAATGGCAGTGGTTCAAATAAGCCTGATCCAGACTAGGCACCACCTTAACTAAACTGCTGGACACCCTCAATGCTATGACAATAACATCACAGCTGTGATGTAGCTAATTTGACTGAGATTTTTAGTGCACTTTTAGGGAAGCCGTTGGTGGCTAGCTTCACATGCTAAGCTTTCATCCTAATAGCATCATGTGAGAGGGTGAGATCTAGCAAGTGGGGGGAATTGGCCATGACCAAAATTAGAAAGAAGGCTAGTGGAGAACAAGACTGTTCATCACTTGAGTATGTCTACTACTGATGTGATTGTTCGGTTCAATTAGCCCTTAAAATCTTAGTACAGAAAATAACAACCGGATATGTTCATTCTTTAGCATGAAACTGTTTAGTGTGTTCATCTTGAGTCCATCTCAAAAGTGTTTGGGAAGTAATATGTGAAATACCTGCTGGTTCTGTCACTACTCAGTGTTCCAGAACCTAATAATTTGATTGCAACATGTTGAAGAAGTACTGCAAGTCCTTTTAAGAACTCCTTCAAAGCTCCATGTGGCTACATTAACTTGCGAGTGCTATAAATATTGTTAGAAGATGAAATGAATAGACTTGCCTTTAGTGATGAATGATATTAGATTCAAATAGGTATTGGCAGGTAATTCCTTAAATGATTATCAGCATCAGGCCCATGTTTAGATGTGGGAGTCTCAGTACATCAGCTTTACAATACTTCTAAATATCCCTCTCTTTTGTTGTGTAGACACGTTCTGGATCAACCCACAGTATAAGATCACTCTGTTAGAGGAGGATGATGATCCAGCTGATGATGAAGTTGCTTGCAGCTTCCTTGTGGCTCTGATGCAGAAGGACCGAAGGCGCCATCGCAGGCATGGACAGGATATGCACACCATCGGCTTTGCCATCTATGAGGTAAGAAGAAGGCAGCAGTGTGGTTTATAGACCTCTATTTGTGAACTTAAAAAGACATAGGATGGAACCAACAGAATGTTATATAAGGTTAGCTGATATAGTCCAGAGGATTTGTTCAGCATGTACTTGTGTGCGCAAGGTACAGGTGAGAATAAATTACTATACATGATTAGAAAAAGGGTACTGTACAGTATTCATACTTGAATACAGCCCAGTCATTTTCTGTCTGAGCTTGACCTGATCATCTCACAGCATGATGATTTAAGTCCAAAGCAGAATAAAGCTTGACAAATTCAGGTCCAAAACTGACCCGAACCAGGACATCACCATTCAAAATACTACATATTAATTTATCAAACGTCCTTTAAAACAGCATCGCAGAATTTTTTGTCTTGATAAGCTTGCCAACATTGTTATCATGCTTTGTGGTCAGTGAGATTTTGCCCTCACCTGTTAAATTGTTCTTTATTTACATGTTACATAAAACAAATGGAAAATTAACATCATTTTGGCTGCACTAATCTGTACTTCCTTGAAGTGAAAGCTATCTATTACCTCTTTCTCAGGAATGTGGGCCTTGTGGACCTTAGTGCTGAATTCTATCACCACATGTACCCAGATTAATACCTGTTACAATTATAAGATATTGGACCTAGGGTAGAAAAATAAAGGAAGGAGAAAAACTAAAGCAGGTGAAAATGCAGAGTAGAAATTAGCTGTGAGAACCCAAATTTTGAGCCTACTCCAAGTTTGACACACATTTGGACAATGTATATGTAAAAGCCTGAAGACAGGGTAAGGTATATTGAGTCAAAGATTAACTAAGGGTATGAAGATACCACCCCAGTTACAAGCATTTGTTCACTGACAGATTTTCAGTTAGAGCTTTAACTTGATTAGAGTGTAAGTTGCCCTGGGTGAGTGTATCTCCAAAATGCAAATCTGGACTAGCCACTTTATTAGGTACGCACATACCTCATATCTGCACTCATTGTCAAATTTATCTGGTAGTAACTTGGTTCAAATAAATAAAATAAACTTGGTTAGATGTTGATTTGAGTCTAGTTTAACTGGTCTGAATAATAGATGTTGACTTCTTTAAGCGCTGTCGATCTGGATAAGAGTGTCTGCCAAATGCTGTAACTGTAACTGTTACATAAGTGCACTTTGTAATTTGAAATCACAGACTGTAGTCCTTCAGTTTCTTTGCATTTGTTAGCCCTCTACCCTGTTCATCAATGATCAGGGCATTACCAGTCAGCAGGTATACTTCTCCAACTTGGACCAACAAGTTAGATGTAATTAATAAAGTGTAAACCTACTAAAGTGTAAAAGTCGTTTTTTAACTGAACAAAAAGTGTTCTGATTAAAGTGCGTTCCTGACTGCAGTTATTTTTTTTTCCTTTGCAGATTCCGGAGGAGGTATGGATAGTTGCATTAGTCCCTAAAACAGGTTGACCTAAAGTCCTAGTGATCTGGCACATCCAATGTGATGACACTGAACATCTTTGCTTGTTTTGTCTTTTCACCTCTTAATCTTGTCTGAATCAATTCTATCTCACTTTATCATTTTTGTACTATGTGTTTGCAGTTCAGCGGTTGTCAGAATGTCCACTTGAGGAAGAACTTTTTCCTTACCCACTCATCCTGTGCTCGCTCTGAAACTTTTATCAATCTGAGGGAGGTGAGTGCTCGTCTTCGCCTGCCCCCTGGAGAGTACCTCATCGTCCCATCCACCTTTGAACCCAGCAAGGAGGGTGACTTTGTCTTACGAGTCTTCACTGAGAAGCAGTCTGAGACAGAGTGAGTTATTGTGAAGTATATTTGAGGGAATGACTGATGTACTTCTAGATTGGTAGAAATCAGTATTAAGGTCTGTCAGATTTAGTAGTGTCAGTGAAAATCCTACCAATAAAGCCACCATATTGCTTGTTTTACAAACAGAAACCTATCAAATGATGTTTTTATATCTAAGGGTACAGATCTGCTGTGACCATTCCACCAGTCATCATCACTCACCTTTCAAACTCGCATCATCCAGTGAACATCAGTTTACTGAGCCCGGTCTCACGAGTTTTCTTGAAGCCATCACGATATACAATGTAATCAAAATACGTGCTGCGATCAAACTTTAGGGCTTTTTTTCATGCTAGGACAATGCTTCACTTTTTCGTGCTAGGACAATGCTTCACTACCCTGTGTATTTTAATTCGCACTGTGTAACATCGCCAGTATCAGCGGTAACTGGCTGCACGAAAAGTTGTGAGTTCGGGTGTGTTTACTCACTCATCGAAGTCTGAAACTGACATTACGCAAGGGAGAGAGAGGCAGAGAGAGTATGTCAGAGAGAGAGAGAGCATGCAAGTGTGTGAAATCTACTACATACATTTTCTGGAAAACAAACCAGAACCTGAGATTGACAGGGTGTCCGCAGGGTTTTAAAAAGTATTAAAAGGTGATAAATCAAAATTGTCAAATTTAAGGCCATTAAAAGTGTTACATTTGGTTTTAGAGTTTTTTTAAAAAATAGGTATTATTTTTTCAGACTATGAGGTTTCCTATTTTGAGTTAAGTTCTATCTGCTAAAGTTTGTGTTTGTTCATTGAAACGTAGGCTTTAACGTATCTGAGACTCGGACTTGTGACTTGACTTTAGACTTGCCCTCAATGACTTGAGACTTGACTCGGACTTGGGTGTTGTGACTTGTGAGTCATAACTTGTAAACAATGTTCAATGTTCCCATTACTTTTGTTTGAGGTGAACGGTTTTCAGCTAATAACTCCGGATCGCAGGGGCGCTATTGTGTTAAACGAGGGGTCGTTGGAAAGGTGTCACCGAGCCCTATCTAACTGTGAAGTTTCACATTTAGAGTGCAAGATATATTTTTCATATTTAACATTTAGATTTAAGATAATTTAAGGCAAATCCTCCATGTTGGTGAGGGGACATCACAGCACCCAGTCCAGCCCCCTTCTAAGTAACAGCCAATTTTAATCACGGGGCGTGGCCAATTAGCTCAAAAATCCTATATTTAGAGTCGCCATTTGTAAAAGTGCAACATTTAGATTTAGAGCACAACATTTAGTTTTCTAACACATTTAGCTCTAAATGTGTGAAAATTGTGCTAAATTACAAAAAAATTACACCTCTAAATTTGTTAAGCTGGTTTTACAAATGGCACCCCATAGACTTGGACCTATAGTACATGTTTATGTTAAAATCAAATAATGGCAGTTCACCAGTTCATGTAGTGGATGCCAGTTTGTGAAGTGATATCACCAACCGTTCATATAGCAGATGCCAGTTTGTAATGCATCAGCAGTTCATGCAGTGAATGCCAGCCAGTGTGTTGGAACTATGTCCTCGTCTTTGTTGCACATTTTATGTAGTTTGTTTTATTTTTATTCACGAAGTGAAAAAAATGTGCATTATGTGGTCAACATCAGTGAGTCTGTAAATCTATTCTGTTGTATAGTGTCATATATGTCAAACTGCGTAAACTTTAGAAAGGTGGCTGATTTACACTTGCAACTCAGTGTTGTGATGGTTTTTAAAAAAATCAGAAGGTAGTAAAAAAGGTATTAAAATGTATTAAATTTAGCTTAAGGATTGCTGTATATACCCTGATTGAATGTTAAAAAAATCAATCTAAAATGGATTTTTTAAACCTAAAATTTCTGCAGTCTATGGTTGAATAGTGCTTGGCCATGAAACAAAGTTTAAAATTTTTTCTCAGTGGTATTTAAAGCATTTACATTGAACTAAAGTAGCTTATGAGAGTTTTATATGTTTTTTTTATGACAGGGAGCTGGATGATGAGATATCTGCAGACTTGGAGGAAGAGGTAGGTTTTGTGACATTGGTTATATCTAATTAAAGGAAAGCTGCTTCCAGCAGTCTTGTATTTGTATGAAATGTTTATGTTGTTGCATTTAGGAGGAAATGACAGAGGATGACATAGATGACACCTTCAAGTCTATGTTTGCTCAGCTGGCCGGAGACGTTAGTAACTCTTTTTCTTAATCTTGTCCCTGTCATTTCACCACCTTTGTTTTTGTTGTTTGAAAAGATAATGAGTGAGCTAATAAAATAATTTGGAGTAGAACTTTGGTACAGCAGTGTACACTACCTTTTTTTGAGTTTATTTTTTCAATAATATGAAGACAGTACATTGTCAGATAATTTTGGTTAAGCAATAAGTACGACAACAACAAGAATACCGACGGCCTATTTACAAGACCTGTACATGTTTCTTCTCATTATACCAAAAGTGACTGAAAACACTAGAGGGTGCAAGCGATTGTAACTAAAAAACTAGATTGTATTTCCACAAGAAAATGTGAAGTGTGTGGCTATGGTGGTTGTTACTAGGCAGTTGCTATGGTAACTGTAGTGGTTGCTGTGGTGTTGCTAGGTGTTTGCTATGATGTTCTAAGTGATTGCTAATGTGTTGTTAGGTGGTTACTATGGTTTTACAGTTAAGGGTTAATGTAAGAACATTGGTCAAAAAAACAGGGGTTCTAATACTTCTTCACAACAACGTTTGCACAGAGAGAGACACCCAAACATCGGTTTTATGGCCAAAATCAAGTTTATGTTCAAAACATTTCTATCCACAGAATGATTTGAACCCAGGACTCTGTGTCTCTAATCCTCAGCTCAAACTGAGCTATGGAGGAGGGTTTTTCTGACACAGAATAAAGATACCATTTATGGTTCAGGATGACTGAAAACAGGTGGAGCAAACCTCTTGCACCTGAAAACCCCTCAGCCAAAGATGGGGCATTAACTTTGTCTGTTACCAAGCCCTTTATGGTTAAGGGTGGCTGAAAATGGGTGGCGTGAACCCAAAAATGGGCTGATTATTTTTTAATTCAAACATAACAGAGATACACTTGTTTATTTATAACTGACTTGAAGTCTGCTGTGTGTTTAGCTCTGCAAGACTGATTTGTTGCACCGTGTTTTGTTGCTTTCCGGCTGCCATCTCTCCCATATGGAGTCATAAGATGACTCACCCCACTGTTCTCTCTCCCCATACATTACGGAGGTGACTCAAATCGAATTTTTAAATTATCTATACTTAGCCAGTGAAAACACTGAACACACGCATTGCATATTAAAGAACATTTCAGCATTGGAACATTTCAGCATTTTTCCCCAAAATTCAAAACGGACTTGGAGGAGAACGGCTCCAAAAATAGTTGGAATAAAAATGACAATAAATAAATTCCATTTCCCAGAGAAAATGCAATGTGTTTGCATGATTACTATTAAACCAAAGTTTGGAGACTCCCAAATATTGGTTTTATGTCCCCAAAAAAGTTTATGTTAATAAAAAAATTCAGTGCACAACGTAGATTTGAACTGGCACCTCTTATGACCTTGTTTAATGTTGAACCACCAAAGCGGGCATTGACTTGCTGTCTCTTACCAAGCCATTTATGGTTAAGGACAGCTGAAAACGGCTGGAGCGAACCACTCTCGCCTGAAAACTGGTTGAAAAAGCGCACGTTTGCAGGCTTTTTTTAATAACAAACCTGAGCCTCAAGACCTAGTGTCTTGAAGTCTATGTGTCTGCTGTGTATTTTGTTCCATAAAACTTGGTCGTTTTTCGGCCACCAGGAACTTATCACAGGAGCTATAACAGACTCTCTCTCCGACACAAAAAAAATCTATTTTTTTTTAAACGATCAACTGATCATGCACACACACCGCATCGAAAATATAGGCTTTGATGAGAAGTGGCGCCAATAGCAGATGGAATAAAAATAATTATAATAAAACTTAAGAACAATTTAAGAACTTCAGAAGATTGCTTATGCAATCAAATAAAAAAAAAAAATTAAAAGAACAATTCTGCAGTTACACTAATAAATTATTGCCCCCTTCCTTTTGAAGGTTTTACTTATCTACTAGTTGAACAGTATAGTAGTTATAGCAGTCAGAAAGTTGTAAAATACCACTAGATAGACCTGTAGGTAGATCTGTAGATGTTTGAAGTCTGTTTAATCCATACATTATAATTCCATTATGATGACAATCACATCTTGAGGTAGACAACGAAAATCCAAGAATAGATCATTTGTAGATATACATTTATATATGTATATACTGCTATTGTACAACAAGGTTGAGTATGTTTTGTCTTTCTCCTAAGTTACCAGATTCGAGGTTTTGTTATAAAAGTGTCGATATGTTTGGTTTCTGTGTTGTACATAACTTCTTTAGACATAAACACAAGTACAGAGATTCACTTGCAATTTACTTCGAATACAAGGCTTCATAAAAATGAAATGGTTAGTACTGTCCATACAGAAAGGTTTCAGAACCTTCAGGTTGTCCTCATTTTATGTATATGACTCATCCTAAAATGGTTTCAATTCATATTTTCTATAATCAGTCTACACACAATACTCCACATTAACAAAGCAAAAACATGTGTTTCCAGTGTTTTGTCAAATTATTAAAACTAAAAAAACGGAAGTATCCCATTTACATAAGTATTCAAACACTTTGGATTAACAGTTGTCCTGCTTCTTTCAGTGGTGCATGAGAAGCTTTTACAACTTGATTGGACTCCATCTGTGCCAAACTGAAGTCTGCCACTGAGCAGAAGATAATACCATCCCTACAGGCAAACACGGCGGTGTCAGCATAAGGCTGTGGGAATGTTTTGCTGTAACAGGGACTGGGAGATCAATCAGGGTAAAGGTAAAGATAGATGCAGAAGTATATTTAGCAGTCCTCAGGGAACACATTTTTCAGAGTGCTCTGGATCTCAGGCTAGGGTGCAGTTTTACATTCCAGTAGGACAATGACCCAAAGTATACTGCCAAGAAAACAAAGGAATCGCTTCTGGAAAATTCTGTGACAGTCCTGGAGTGGTGTCACAGTTCGCCCCTGTCTTCCAAGGATGGCCGGCGCTGAGGCCTACTTCCATGTTTTCAATGGATCTTTATTTAATTCAACAAGACTCAAACAAAAAGGCACGAGGGCCAGTATACTTTAAATCAGAGGAAAACAGGAGCACACAAAGGACATCTAGAATGAAGTCTAAGAAGACCGTTGACCCACACCTGAAACTCCAACACAAACCCCTTATATACAGAACTA
>JBBIGA010105064.1:0-29279 GCA_037576975.1 Alestes dentex | reverse complement strand
GGACCTGGACTTTGTAAAGCTGCTTTGTGACAACCTGGTTGTAAAAAGCGCTATATAAATAAAATTGAATTGAATTTAATTGAATTGATTCACCCAGTGAATCGTGAATCACACAGTTCTAGTGAGCAGTGGCAGCAAGTCGTGGCAGCATTCACTTAACCGGAAGCAGAGCCATAATTGCTATGTAAATGACTCTTGAGTGGACAGAGCACACAGACACCAAAAAGGCTCACCAACGACTCCTCTTCCTCAGACATCTGAAAAAGTCCCGAATGTCCTGATATGAGATGTAAATGCTGTTTACAATGTGCAATAATACATGCTTATAAAACACAACACACATGTGCAGTACTACTTATACATAACTACAACTGCTTATAACTGTTTATAACTATCAACACTACCTTTACACTTGCACGTTATACTTTCCAGTCATTTTGTTAATGGTATGTTAGATTAGACAGAATTTATGTTTCAAAATTTTGTATTATAAGCAGCCCCAGGCCAGGAACACGGACAGGGGCTGCAGTGACAGGAACAAGGGCTGCAGCTTTGGGAACAGGGGCTGCAGCCAGCGTCCTCAGAGTCGGCGTGGGCCGCATCCAGGGAGCCGGCATGGGCAGGGTCCTCGGAGCCAGTGTGGGAGTCGGTCTGGGAGGAGTCTTTGGAGCTGGTGTGGAGGTCCATGTCCTCCGAGCTGGTTTTGGAGCCAGCCTGGATGCCAGCCTGAGGACCAGAGGAGCACCAGAGAAACTTTTTGGAGGTGGCTTGGGAGCCAGTGTGCTCGGTGTGGGAGGAGGAGCTGTGTCCTCGAGGCTGGCGCGGGTGCCGGAGTCGCATACTCAGGCTGGGCACAGAAGCCCGCAACCTGAGTGCAGGCCTGGGAGACAGCCTGGATACTTGGCAGCCGGTGTGCTCGGTGTGGGCAGAGGAGCCCGCGTTCTTGGTGCTAGCTCGGGTGCTAGCCTTGGAGCCAGTGTGGGCAGATACCGGAGCTGGCCTCGGGCTTTCTAAAGCCGCCAGCGTGCAGGGTGGCCTCCGAGCTGGCCTCGGGCTTTGGATAGCCGCCAGCATAGGGGCAGCCATCTTCCGCACTTTACAGGCGCGTGAAACCGTGGGGAGCGTGGATGAAGCTTGCTAGACCAGCAGGGGAGTCGCCTCACAACAATTATTATTGGCTGCAACACAAATCCCTACACTTTCTCCCAGCCAAAGAAAACCAAAGAACTGCGTGGCTCCATTTCATTTTCGATGGCCATGTCCCAGCAACAATCGGCAAGAATATTGAGGTGTGTGCGAACCACTTCAAGGTAGACTGCTTTGAGAACCTCGGACAGTACACGGCAGGATTAGCCAGCAAACTTTGTCTGACGGGGGATCTGTACCTACTGTCCTTGGCAAGTCAGCAGATGAGGGAGATGTAAGTACTTTCAAATAATGACTCGCATTTAAGTATGAACTAGCTTGTTTGTTTCATTTAGTTTTTGACCACTTAATCAGTGGCCCGTTAATGTTACTGCTAGCTCCACACTTGCTTGGAGTTGTTTTCTCCATTCCAAATTGCAAATGCAGCGCACAGCCAATCGAGTCATTTTACAGCTCGATAATTTCTGAAAGTAATGCTTGTTAAAATGTTGTTAAACGCGCAGTGTAAGCATGGGATGGGTGGGGCGTGGCCAGCAACAGCTAATTTGCATAAAGGTCACAGAGCCCTTAAACGGCTCATTTTGAAAGGGACTGAAACTGTCAAGAATAAAGCTGGTGAGATCTTTTTATGTGATCTTTTTATCTTTTTAAGTGATTTTGTGCAAAAAAACCTTCATGAACATGTTTTGTAGCCTGTAGACCTATTATAACTAAAGTGAGTTTTGCATAATATGTCCCCTTTAAAGTGCTGCTGTGAATCTCACAACTCTGTATTCCACTGTCTGCTGAAGACTGTTTAAAATATGCTGTGCTGGTAAAGCTGGGATTCCTAATATAAAATTGTTCCTATTTTTCCTGTCTTTTATGCTTTTTTTGTTCGGCCTCATCAGTTCATCCAGTATGATTTTCTGGGAACAAGTAGAATTATTTAATTGCAAATTTATTCAAATACAATTATTCAAAAGGTGATGCCCTTCTCCTGTGGTTTAGATTAATATTCTGTGTCTAGATTTGTGCTTTTTGAACTCTTTATTAGGTTCTAGGTGATTTTCTGTTTTCAAAAAATGGCAAGGACATTTTCCATACGCAGACAGGAAGTTGTGAATCTGGAACCACTTGTAAGTGACTTCAAAAACAAAAACAGCACAGGTAATTTATATATTAATTTACAGAATAACGTATTGTGTTATTTAAGATTCTTTGTTTTATATTTACTAGTTGTGCTATTTAACTGTACATCGTTTTATACAGCTTAATGATTAATTTAAAAGGATCACCAATGTTAGCCTGGAAAAGACATTCATGGAAAAACTGGACCTGTGCTCCCCAAAGATAATGCCCTTGGCCTCGCCAAGAGGAGGTGCTATAAAAATGAAAATCCAGCGAATCAGGAACGTGGTGCAAGAGGTATGAATAAACAAATTAAATTTAGATATTATTTTATTAACAGGCCATTGTGGTTGTTAGATTAGCTAATCATGATTAATTCATTATCTCATGAGCATTATTGTTTCACTTGAGAATGAATAGTGAGTAAAATTCATACTAGGCACATTATTTGTAACAGGAGTGTTGAGTAAAGACTTAAAGTCATAGCTAGGTGTTGTAATTAATGTAATTAAATATTTTAACTGGGTTCAATAGTGTGTTCTCCAGTCCCTGTTGGTGTATCTGAAAGAAAAAGAGGAGGATCTCTTCAGAGAATACTTGGTAGGTAAATCAGACATGATTTTGTTACTGTAATTTCTAGATAAAACATACAGTACTGATATGTTGACTTATTACTTACTTGCCAGGATGGTGAATTGCAGTCTACTGGAGAAATGATCATCGTCATCAGAAGCACAGTCACGTCTCATCCAGCCAGTGCAAAGATTGTTATAGAAGGAACAGATGTCTTGAAAGACCTAGATGTCCCAAGAGCCTGTGCCTTTCTAATGGGGCCGATATATGCACTCAACCTCAGCTATCCCAAAGAATTGAAGAACACTTTAGAGGTATCCCAAAAGATATTTCTGGAACTAGATGGACTGAAAGCCAGCCTAAGGGTAATGTCACAAAAAATGTAAACTGCTTTTGTAAAGAAAAAAAAATGTGGGTTGGGCTACAGTGTTTTAGTTTGGGTGGCATTGTAGTGCTGTTTCATGTTTTTTGTTTTGTTGGTTTTGTTTTTAAAGCACCTCACAGTCCTTGTCAGGATAGTGCTGTTGTTTTCCCCCCCAAAGTGTCTGTATAATACAGCAGTCATTCTTTCAGTCCTAACAACATTGTACAGGTGTGCCTATAAAAGTTGACAGTTATTGTATTGTGTTGTAATATAGTATTTGTAATATTTACTCTATCCTCACCAAAACGATTAAAAGTGTCATTGACATTTTTCTGTTCAGCAATATAGACATATACAGACACATACATCTTTGAAATAAACCATAAGACATTGAAATTGAAGTTGAAATTGAAGACTTATCTAAATCATTTTCAGCAAAGTTTATAGGGATTCAGTTTTTTTTTAAGGTTTTCTAATAAATATTTTGATCAGTTGGAACAACTGAAATGACTGATTCATTGTGATTGTTACTATTATTAAATACAATTATCATAATTTGCATGCATATTTATAAGTAGGATATAGGTTAAAAAAAAAAAAAGAAGTTAGAGTAACTTAAATGGAATAATTTGACAACCTAATATTGTCAGAACATTTTAATTAATATTGAGTTGGTTCAACTTAATTATGTTCGTGAAGGTAAAATCAGTCATGTGGATGCACTTAAACTGTTACATAAGTCTTCCTGCAAATTACATGTTGGATTTACTCAATTATGCCAGAGTTGGCGTAACTTAAAAAGATGAATGCAAATTGTTACAATATTTTTTTTAAAGTAAACCCAATCAATTATTTTTGAGTGTGTGATATATGTTGAATTTGGACTGTGCTTTTAAATGATTACAAATGGAAAAAAAAATACTTTTGTCAAAAAAACATGTGGAGGCAACATCTATCTGATTTAAGTTTCTTGCATAAAAATGAAGAAAATATAATTAATTGTAATACAAACTGGAATCATTTGAACTCATACCATCCACTCGTGCCCAGAGTTTCTTGCTGGATGAAGTGATGAAGAAGCATAAGAGACATGATGAGAGAAACACATTTTTATTAGGAACCCCAGGTTTACCAGCTCAGCATATTTTAAACAGTTTTTGCAGCAGACAGTGGAATGTAGCGTTGTAGTTGTGAAGGAACAGTGATGATGGGTTTAGATGTTTTTAGGGCTGTCCTAAAGCGCTGGACTGAAACTGATGGTGAGATACACAGCAGCACTTTATACGAACACTGAACAGACCAGTAAAATTACAGCCTGTGATCAAGAGCCTGCAGGGGTTTAACAGAATTGAACAGTTTTATAAGAATTCTCTCAATAATCATCAGAAAAAGAAGAAAATACACACATCCAATATTCCACATTTTACAGTATAAACATAAGTAGAATGATTAGTAAAAAATATTGTTTGAATACAAATTCTGCATCAGAATGACTAAGGACTGCCACAATAAACTTACTTTCTCTCCTGGTGGATAATAAACATTACAGTATCTGTCTGTACACAGGAAACTCTAGAAACAATTGAACTTTTAATGTGATGTTTACATTTTGCACCAAATTATGGAGCAGAGTATTAACAAGACGATGGACTGATCAGAACTGGTATGAATAATTATAATCCTAACCACAGTAAGTCTGCCATCTCTCCTGGTGAATAATAAACAATAATATACAATTAAGAATAAACACTGTTGGATCAACAATCCAACATGAGCAGATACAGAATACCTAACACTGCCCAATACCTAACAACTCTGTGCCTTTGTGTGATGTTCTTCAGGATGTTGTTTTCTGTTCTGTGTGCAGCTCTACACTGTGTAGAACAGACCTGTGGAGGGTACTGGGTAGAAGTTTCCAGCACTTACACCCAGTAACTTGTTGATGTTTCTCCTCTTCTCTCCTCCACCCATCACCAACAGGTGAAGACAAATGTAGTGAAGTGAAGACGATAAGACAGGCTGCAGATTCACACACCACACAAAGCATCTAAAACAGAATAGAAGACAAAAGAAAGAAACTAAATTAAATAAATTACTGCATCCCAAATGCTCAGATGTCAAACTGTTAAATGACCGTGCATAACACAATTTTTCATCTGATCAAGTCAAATTCCTCAGCAATGGAAAGTCAGATGTTCTTATTCTGGGTCTGCACATTTTTACAGGAATATTTCATACACACTGTTTACTATTCAGTAAAACCCACGTTAACTGAAAAACAAACATAGGAAAACTAGTGTTCCTGGAAACCACAGAGACCAGTCAAAAGATGCCACAAAAAATGTAATAAATAATAAAAACTAATAAAGAGCTGAAGCTAGCAAAAACTGCACGCAAGACTTGCTTTATAGTTTGTGTAAGCAAATAAGGCAACCTGATTAACACAACCACTTATACCAGTAATACTGGACACACAGCCTATGTCTTCTCCTCAGAGACTCCAAGGCCGTGACTTTTTCAAATACAGCATGGTTGCTTGTGTCACTCTTCACAACTTTGTATTCCACCAGACTGCACTTTTGTTGTTTTGTTGATATGATCATCGGTGAGGATGGTGGTTGACTTTAAGGTGTTCCATACTGTCAAATGTCATGTTCCTGAAGGTGTGCAACACATTCTTTTCATATTCTTAAACAAGTCGGAGGACCAAGTGGATGTCTGAATGGCGGCCTCTCAATGTGATCGGAAATCACAGACTACAGACCGGCTTTGAAAGCCTCCCACTCATAATTTAATGCACCCAACAGTGAGCCCACAAGGAAATCCTCCCCTCTCCCAGATCCACAACAATCATCCCAGTTCCAAAGAAATCATCTGTGACCTGCCTGAACGACTTATATAGCACTCACACTAGTCATCATGAAGTGAGGCGAGAGACTAGGTATGAGCCACATTAAAGCAGTTCTTCCCAGCTCAAAGCACATGTTAACAGACTGCTCACCCACCCTCAGTGGCACCAACACCCACTCGGGCGTTCAGCCCCGGCGCTCGGCCAGCTTCGCCTTCGTGTGGCATCAAAAAACGCTGCATACAACATCTTCTTGGCGTCAATTTCTGCCGAAATCCTGATGAACACGAAGAAAATGCCGGTACTGCCTTTACATGGTGTTTGGTTGACATTCTGGAGGACTGAATATGTCCCATGATTCAATTGTTCTGGGAACCGCGACAAATCAATTTTTGAAGGAAAATGTAAAACCATAAATACCCCAAAACATAAACAATCTGGAGAGAATACATACTGCCCCCACAGGTGCATACACAAAACTACACATTGGGCTGCAGGCCAGCGTTAAACAGTGTCAGATGAACGCCAGTTTAACGCATATCAAGCACGGATACAAACCACCACAAAAACGCCAATGACGTTCAGAGCGCGTTCATTTATGCAAGATTCAAACGTCCGTGTGGACGAGGCCTTAGAGTCGCCGTTTGTAAAAGTGCAACATTTAGATTTAGAGCCCAACATTTACTTTTTTTTTAACACATTTAGCTCTAAATGCGTGAAAATTGTGTGAAAATGGCACTAAATGATGAAAAAATGACACCTCTAAATTTGTTAAGCTGTTTTTACAAACGGCAGTCCCTAGACTTGGACTTGGGACTAAAGACTTGAGACTTGACTTGACATTGCTACTCAAAGACTTGAGACTTGACTTGGACTGATAAAAATGATGCGACAAATCATTACCTGTCCTTTTTTAACTGCACAAGTAGCGGTGGTCATTAGTTGCTAGCTAACTGGGTAACGGTGTCATGGGTCTGTAACTCTGTCCACCGTTTTAGGGAATATATTTCGTAAGTTTTCACCAAAAACTAATATGCATATCCACATAATTATGGATTATTGTAATGACGATATTAAAAAAACACTGTATTCTACAGAAAATACATTAAGAAACAGATTATATTAGATTTATATTTCAAATATGACAAAATGCTGATTTTACAGCAGCAAAATTATTGTATCGCTAAAGTTTAAACATTTAATAAGCCTTCTGCCTTGCACGGAGTGGATAGTCAAGCAAACTGAATCATCATAAATACATTATTTTATATTTATGACTTTATTTTTTATTCTTATAGCTTTGTTATTATAGCACTAGGAATAAATAATAAGGGAAGGATTCTGGATCAGCACCATGATGCAAACAAGTGGCCATATTATATATATTATTCCTGCAGCAATCCTTCAACAGCAACATTGAGCCCCATCAGGTAAACCATAGGCTACGTTTGCTTTGCATTGTCCCCACCTGATGACAGTGATTAGTATGATGCGGTTCCATATTAGGTTCTTGATGAATAAAATCTGGCACTACAGACAAAAAATGTGGGTTTTCACCTCAGAGACACAGCTTGTGTAAGACCATTTCTTAACCTAGAAGATGCTAAGAAGCTGACTCATGTTTTATCTTCTCATGTCTAGACTAATGTAATGCACTTCTTACAGGACTGCCTAAAAAAACTACAGAAAGAGTACAGCTTGTTCAGAATGCAGCTGCAAGAGTGCTTACTTGCCCCAGAAAAACTCAGCACATGACCCCTATTTTATCAGAACTACATTGGTTACCAGTTTCTTTTAGAATTGATTAGAAAATTCTTTTATTAGTTTTTAAAGCTTTAAATGGACAAGCACTGTTATATATTTCAGAGTACCTGACCGAATATGTTCCAAATAGATCCTTAAGATCATCAGGTTCCGGCTTGTTAAACATTCCAAAAGCAAAATACAATAAATATTTCTGACTGCAGCAGACAGAGAGAGAAGCAGAGAAGGTTGTCAGAGCACCTCTTTATTAAACCTTCTGCTATATCGAAAGAAACCTCAGGAGGAACCAAGACTCAAAAGGGGAACCCATCCACTTTCGGTAGACCCAGAGAATGATACTATTGAAAGTCCAGAGTGCAATACTTAATATTGCACTCTGGACTTTCAATAGCTCTATCCTTTTCTGTTCACCTCGCCTGGGTGTCCCATTACTTTTCTCCAAGGTGAACGGTTTTCGGCTAATAACTCCGGATCGCCGGGGACTATTAGGCAAACAAGGGGTCTTTGGAAAGGTCTCATCAAGCCTTATCTAACGGTGAAGTTTCACATTTAGAGTGCGAGATATATTTGTCATATTTAACATTTAAATTTAAGATAATTTAAGGCAAATCCTCCATGTTGGTGAGGGAATATCACAGCACGCAGTCCAGCCCCCTGCTAAGTAACAGCCGATTGTAATCAAGTGGCGTGGCCAATTAGCATGTCCCTTGCCGTTTGTAAAAGCAACATTTAGATTTAGATTTAACATTTAGATTTAACATTTACATTTAGATTTAACATTTACATTAAGATTTAACATTTAGATTTAGATTTAACATTTAGATTTAGATTTAACATTTACGCAGCAAGAAAATGTACCAAAACGTAACACTTTTTTTTAACACGTTTAGCTCTAAATGTGTGAAAATTGTGTGAACATTGCGCTAAATGATGAAAAAATGACACCTCTAAATTTGTTACAGTCATGGCTGGTGGCAAGGGTAATACATTGTGACTTGGGCAGGTATGACATTCTCTGTCAGAAAACCAGTCAGTATCTGGTGTATCTGGTGTGGCCACCATCTGCCTCACGCAGTTCAACACATCTCCGTCGCATAGAGTTGATCAGGTTGTTGATTGTGGGCTGTGGAATGTTGGTCCACTCTTCTTCAATAGCTGTGCGAGGGTTGCTGAATTTTGGCAGGAACTGGAACACGCTGTCGTATACGCCGATCCAGAGCATCCCAAACATGCTCAATGGGCGACATGTCCAGTGAGTATGCTGGCCATGCTGAACTGGGATGTTTTTGGCTTCCAGGAATTGTGTACAGATCCTTGCAATATGGTGCCGTGCAACATGAGGTCGTGGATGAATGGCACAACAATGGGCCTCAGGATCTCGTCATGGTATGTCTGTGCATTCAAAATGCCATTAACAAAATGCACCAGACCCCGATGAGGACGACGAGCATGCAGAGGAGCTTCCCTGAGACGGTTTCTGACAGTTTGTGCAGAAATTCTTTGGTTATGCAAACCGATTGTTGCTGCAGCGTCCGGGTGGCTAATCTCAGACGATCCTAGAGGTGAACATGCTGGGTGTGGAGGTCCTAGAGGTGAACATGCTGGATGTGGAGGTCCTGGGCTGGTGTGGTTACACGTGGTCTGCGATTGTGAGGCCGGTTGGATGTACTGCCAAATTCTCTGAAACGCCTTTGGAGACGGCTTATGGTAGAGAAATTAACATTAATTTCACCGGCAACAGCTCTGGTAGACATTCCTGCCAATTGTACGCTCCCTCAAAAGTGGCGACCCTGTGGCATTGTGCTGTGTGATCAAACTGCACATTTCAGAGCGGCCTTTTATTGCGGGCAGTCTAAGGCACACCTGTGCAATATTCATGCTCTAATCAGCACCTTGATATGCCACACCTGTGAGGTGGGATGGATTATCTCAGCAAAGGAGAAGTGCTCTCTAACACAGATTTAGACAGATTTGAGAACAATATTTGAGAGTAATGGGTCTTTTGTGTATGTAGAAAATGTTTCAGATCTTTGAGTTCAGCTCAAAGGGAGCAAAAACAAAAGTGTTGCATTTATATTTTTGTTCAGTGTAAATCTCTTAAGACACCAAAGTCAGAAAAATAAAATATGCAGGATTATTACAGAGATGTTCTTCCCAGTTAGAAATGACCTTGGGTCAGCACCCAAAAGCCAGCATTGGCATTTTAAACACACTCAGAGCCAAAATATTAATAACTATAAATAAAATCCCAATAATATTTATTGAATATGGTTAAACACAAATGTGATCAAATTAAATAACACAAGTAGTAAAAGAAAAGTCCTACTTGCATGCACCAGGAGCAGGAATTCCAGTGGACTTGGTTATATTTCAAGATATGATTTGGTCTGCACCAGTGGTTTCTATACCAGCCCTGTTGGACACCCTATTCTACACACTTAGTGTTTTTCCTACTCCCAACACACCTTATCCAAATAATCAATGAAATACCCAGTTTTTTTTAAGGTCAAGTGTGAGTTTATATACTAAAATGTGCAGGATCTGTTTGAGAATGACTAGTCTGCACAATATATTGGGGAGAAGAAATAGAACAAAAACATTACTGAGACACTTGGTCAAGCAAGGATAAGCCCAGTCAGCAACAAAAATGTGGCAAAGTCAAAATTTATTTCACATGCATAAAATAGAAAGTAATTCATGCATATTTAAAAATATGGAGCTTCTCCCACATTCTTGGGTTTCTTACCTTTGTGAATGTGCTGGTGCTTTTGGAAGTCCTGTCTCGTAAAACTCTTCCCACACTCTGTGCAGCCATACTGTTTCTCACCAGTGTGAATGCACTGGTGAGCTTGGAGACGACTCTGTAAAGTAAAACTCCTCCCACACTCTGAGCAGTAATATCGCTTCTCTCCGGTGTGAATACGCTGGTGTACTTGGAGATGACTCTGTCGAGTAAAACTCTTCCCACACTCTGAGCAGTGAAACGGTTTCTCTCCAGTGTGAATGCTCTGGTGTGCTTGGAGATGACCCAGCTGATTGAAACTCTTTCCACACTCTGAGCAGTAATATGGTTTTTCTCCAGTGTGAATGCGCTGGTGTGCTTGGAGATTACTCTGTACAGTGAAACTCTTCCCACACTCTGAGCAGTAATACGGCTTCTCTCCTGTGTGAACACGCTTGTGTACTTGGAGATGAATTTGTACCGTAAAACTCTTCCCACATTCTGAGCACTGATATGGCTTCTCTCCAGTGTGAATGCGCTGGTGTGCTTGAAGAGTACCCTGTTGGGTAAAACTCCTTCCACACTCTGAGCAGTGATACGGTATCTCTCCTGTGTGAATGCGTCGATGTCTTTGGAGAGAACTGTGCCGAGTAAAACTCTTCCCACACTCTGAGCAGTGATACGGTTTCTCTTCTGTGAAAATGCACTGGTTTCGTTGTAGAGGACCCAGCTGAGCAGAACTCATCCCACTCTCTGACTCTTTTCCTGTATTATTTAGAGGAGCACCAGATGTTTTCAGAGCACTGGACCTTCTAAACTCCATATTTTCACACAAACACTCATAATACCACTACTGCTGGGTACTTATCTTCCTTGATGTGAAAAGTGGACACTAGGATGAGAAGACTTGAAACAGGATCTCATTCCTTTCTAAATAAGAAAGAAAAACAAATTAAATGCCAAACCTGACATATACTGGCAAGCTCACCATTTTGTCTGGGCTAAAAGTAGTCCCAAAACCTGTGAGGTATATGAAACAAAGTTTAAGCATCAATGCTGAGGCTTAATTACAGTAAATTTAGAACCAGTTCTTTGTCCATTATTGTTGAGTAGTCTCTGAATCTCTGTCTGGGAACATCCCAACATAACCAAAACTCAATTATGTGAGTAGTAAGCTTTTTAAATGTACAAAAGATAATATATATCTAGTTACAATAACTTGAATCAGATGTCTAACATTCACATCAAATAATATTAGGTATTTCAGATATGAACCTATCATATACTATCTTAAAGCATTGGGTTCTTAACGAGAAAACTGTGGCTTCAAATTCCACCACTGGTCAAAATTTTCTGAACTGAATCGTAAGCTGTACCCACACACACCAGAACTGAACTTCCTTCTCCTAACAAAGAGTATATACACACTAAACTGTTCAGCCCTGCACAATACAATTTACAATTCAACTGACACCATAAAAACCCTCTATTAATTATATTCTGCACATTCTGTGTCCAGCTACTGCTGATCGTTGCGTAATAATTATTTATTGCAGGATGCATTTCTGAACAACTCATGCTTAACAACTCATGTCTTCTTGCTCTCGTGTTTTTTTTTTTGCATTCTCTCTTTTCCTCTTGGCACTCTGTGTATTGTTGTCCTGTCTGCACTTACACAGCCTTGCAGTGTTGCTGTTTCTCTTTCGCAACATGGTCCTGGAGGAATGTTGGAATTATGGAGGAATGTTAATTTTACCGGAACATGGTCAAAATGAAAATAAACCTACTTGACTTGACGTGGTCAAAAATTCCAAAGAAAGCACATGAACAGGGTATACAACCAGTGATGTCACCTGAAATGGGTTGCTTGCAGTCTGAAGCCTATGGATAAAGTGGTGCAAACCAGAAAATGAATAAAATACTCAAAAATCACTATTAGCTGCCTGCTCCGTGTCATATGCATATGACTGCAGCATATCTGAACTCTCCTTTGGCTGAGGACTAAGCGAAAATCAATTAGTCCTTCTGAACATTAATATGAACTTACCTTAAGTGAACTGAATTCCGGGAACAACCTATCCCCGCAAGACCCGTCATTACAAGACCTGTTATTACTTACATATGTTTGTATTTATATATATTTTAAATTATTTGCATAATGTGTTCTTTTCATACTTTACTGTTATGTATAGCTTTATTCTATTGGGTTTTTTTGTTGCTGCTCTAACTTACTGTCCACTTTCTGCTGTAACAACAGAAATTTCCCATGATGAAAGTGATCTGACCAAGTCGTCTAGATATCATAATTTACCACATGAATTCACTCCCACGCTCATAGTAATAAGCAACACAGGCATTTTCTCAGATACTGCCTACCTAAGAAGCATGGATTCTACTGAACCCTACAGCAGGGGGCCCAAATCCAGTCCTGGAGGTCTGGTGTCCAGCACAGATTGGAGATTAACCAACTCAAACACGGCTGGTTCATCTCACCTGGTAATTGCCAGGTTTAGTGATTTTGAGAAGGAATCACTAATCCCACATATTTGTGCACTCTCATACTCTCATCCAGCATGAATTACAGTGTATCTAAGGCTGTGTCCCACAAACAACTGAGAGCAGAGAGTGAAATTACTCTGACACTTTATTGCACATCATTTTTTTTTAAAATCTAAATTCTAATCTAATACATTTAATCAGATGTTGTTAACACTTCAAACTTCCCCAAAATGCTCCACTTTGTCCACTGGCCCCTGACACGAAGGTCTTTGGTGATCTGTACATTGCTTTCCATAAATTCCAACTGGAATCCCACAACCTTCCAGTGGACTTAAGGTTGTTGTGTTTGGGTTGAACAGTGCAGTTTTTTAATCAAGGTTTCCTTATAATGCCTCACATTTTCCACTGACAGAGCAGAATATTGTAGTTCCAGTTCAGAGAATATTTAACCATTTCCTGTAAGTTCACATTGAGTTTATAGCTTATCTTTCTGAAAAATTATAGGATTTTGAAAATCAAATTTATATCTAATAAAAATGTAAGAAAAAAACGAATAAATAACCGACTGAATTTGGAAAGTGGTCAGTTTGGCAGTGGAAGAACATTTAGTAAAGTGGCCTTTTGTAACACCTAAACACCACAGCGTGAACCTTTTCAGTTTGGCAATTTAAAAGCATTAAAGGATTATGGGGGAAATGTCTGACATAAATAACGTTTCTTATTTGTTAAAAAATAATTTAAACACATAGAGGTCATGTAACACACTTACAGACCTGCTCTGGTTGTTTTATCACAGTGATGTAGAATTCCAAACACAGAAATTAATTAAACATTTTCCCTGTCTCTCTACCTGGGGGCGCAGTTTTACTGCGTGCAATCAAATACCGTAATACGGCACCCATTCGCGTACCGACAGCCAGCGTCTGTAAGCCTGAAGCCCTGCGGACTAACTCCCCCTGCGGCTCCACTGCTGCTCCAGAACCGAGCCTCCTCCAGAACCAGTTCTGATTAGATCCAGTTCTGTCTGTGTCCTGCGCTCCTGTCCTGGATAAGGGTCCACTCTGTGAGCTCGTGCAGTAATTCTGTCCTTCCTCTGCTGGTTCCGAGTTCTTCCCTCCACAAAACCACACAAGCGCTCCGTGCAGCTCCTCCCACAGCCCAGCCTGAACTACTGAAAGAGGCTCTTACCTGGAGAACAGCAGGAGGAACCAAACAGGAGCTCCTCTGGCTTCAGCCTCACACACTCTTCTCTCTCACAGCTGGAGGGGCACCACTCCCCCCAGCCCAGCCGTGCAGCGGAGCAGCGCCCCCTACTGACTGGAGGAGGAACAGCGTCTCCAAATCACATCATTTTGAAAGATAATTTTGCTTGTTAATGAGCAAATTATTCAGGGAAATTATTGTGTGTGGTAATCCGCTGTACTCTACTGAGGCAGCAGATGGAGATCAGGTGGAAAAATTCTGGAGTTCTCCTTTAACATCGCTGTTGCTGTGGAACTTCATCATCTCATAAGTTCAGAAATGGTATTTTTATTATTATTGATATTAATTTGGGAGTGGAACAAGACAGTAATAGGTGAAACCACAGTTTCAAAAAGTGAAGTTCAAGGGTTTGTCAACAGTAAACACCCATGGAGGGACAATACGGACAGCTCCACTGCATCCCAACGGATATTGTCCAGTCGCAGTGTCCCCATGTTGTTGTCCACCAGGGTTAATGATGGGACTGAGATGTGTTGAACATTGATCCCTTCTGGGATGTTCATGAGCTCTTACTTGGGCTATATGTGGGTTTCTAATCCTACCTATAGCAGCAGCCTATGTAGTTTAATACACATACTTTTAACTGGATTCTTCATGGCCTTACACAGTAGTACATGACAGTTATAATGTCTTTGCAGAACCTCTTTTATAAGATCATATTGGACTAGAATGTGTTTCCGTGAGAAAATCCTGTGTGATTGTGCAGTTGCTGAGGTGTTGATAGGTGGTTACTCTGGTTTCACAGGTGAGGGTTAAAGTAAAAAAAGAAAGACGGGAGTACCAATACTTCTTAACGAGAGGGTTGACAATATTTTTGACCAAAGAGCAAAGTGCTCAGACCTTTGCCCTTTAGCCAGATTTGAACCTACAAATACTGCTGAGACCTCACCCTTTCTTTCTAAATGTATTTAGAAAGAAACCAATTAAATAAGCACCCAAACATTAATTTTTGGCCAAAAGAAGTTTGTGTCAAAAAAAATCACTTCAGGAACTGAACGAGCAACATTCTGATTCTCTTTACTCAGCGCTGTTAAATTGCACGTTAAATTGCTCTCTATTACTGTTTTGTCTGTATGCAGTGTAATTGGCATGTAGGTGGAAGGAAGAAGACAGGAGCTTGTGTGGCTTCAACCAGGGGCGTATCAAGCTTTCCAAAAGTGGGGGGATGGGGGGGGGCTCGATATCAGCAGTACAAAACGCCTAAACGCCGCTGTAAATTCACAAACGATTTACAAAAAGATACACGTGCTGTCGTTGACTCATTTGTATAACCCCCCCTCCTACAGGCATGTAAGACAGTAACAGGCGTGTACGACAATAACTAGTTAATGAGAGATGCCCACGACGTGACGAATGTTTAGGCAGCTCAAAATCCCCGACGATTCTAAAACCCCGGCCGGACACGATTTCCAGGTCTCAAAAAGAGTGTGCAGAGGGACTTAGCGGACTGTGCCTCGTTCCCTTGTCACTGATACGCTCCATCACTGGCGCCTGAGAATACGTCTGCGTGCCGACTGTGGGGGGGGTGGAATACGTTTGGTCTCCTTAACATGTCTTATCTCAGCTTTTTTGGGATGATCACTCTGTCCACTGCCATCAGGATGCCTTATGAAATTTTAATCCTGTATTTTAGTGGCCAATAGACTTCCAGGTCACTTGGCACATTTTTTTCTTGTGGTTTGGCCATCCTTTCAGATGCATTTCAGTCAGTTTCTTGCAAACTGTGTCCTCACTAAGTGGGTCTGCCTCCCCCATAGCATGTATCACTCTCTCTTCATGGGTCATTTTTCCTCATGTGTTTCAGCCACTCCATAAGCTCTGGATAGCATATCTACAATCAGCATAATTTTCCCAGGTGTGTAGCTGAAATGGAGATCATACTTCTGTATCTGCAGAAGCATTTTCTGCAGTCTAGTTGGAGCTTGGCCTCGTGTTTTTGTCACTATCGCCTCTAATGGCTTGTGATCAGATTGGACTATCACATTAGCTCCAAATAAAAATAGATGAAATTTTCTCACCACAAAGACCACTGTCAACGGCTCCCTCTCTATTTGGGCATAGTTGTGCTCTGTGTCTGTCAGTGCATGCGATGCGTACGCCACTGGCTGACTGTTCTGGAGTAGACAGGCCCGAAGACCGTCTTTTGATGATCTGCTTTCAGTATGCTGTGCTGAGATGGATCAAATAATTAAAAAATGGGAGGCTCAGTCAATGCCCTTTTCAGCTTACTGAGTGCTTCATCCTGACTAAACGACCACAACCACTGAATATCTTTTCTTAGAAGCCATCTCAATGTTGCTGTCAATGTTGCCTCATTCGGAATGTACTGCGATACGTAGGAGCCGTAGTAATCATTTCCGGTCACCAGGTGGCAGCATTTCCAAGATTGCTCTGACCTTCTTTTCATCTGGCCCCACTCCCCCTGGGCTTATTACATGTCCCATGTATTTCACCCTTGTGACTTTGTATTGTACTTTGTCAGAGTTTAATTTGATGTTCATCTTTTTTGCCTGCAGCATCACCTCATGCAGTATGTGATCACATCCCTGCTCAGATAAGTCCGCAATGATCACGTCATCAGCAATGACGTGGACTCCATGTCACCAAATGCTTCAGTTTTTTGTTGGAACACTTCTCTGGCAGTCTTGATTCCAAACAGCAGTCTTCTATCTGTACCGTCAATCTGTACCGTCCCCATGGTGTGTTGAACATGCAGAACAATGATGAGGCTTCATCCAGCTTGTGCAATTTTCGGGGTGGAATATTACAGGGGAGATGTGAAACTACTTCCAGACTGCTTATGAAGAATGCCTCTTCTGCTGAGGGACTTTCTTGTACCACATGCACATTCTTGCCTCGACACACTCTTGTGAAGTGATTAGCTATACCACATGCTTTGCATAACTTGCCATATGCTGGGCAAGTTTTTGGTGCGTGCGATTTACATCATCTTTTACACCGTGCACTCACCTCCGGTCTGGCTACCAGTTTCTTTCCATCAGGTTGACCTGATCTCGGATCAGCTCTGCAAATGTCAACAGTTTTGAGTAATGTCAGTTCAAGTCCCTTCAGCAACCATTCTTTTATTCTGCAGTCAGTCACGCTAAATTCAATTTTATCTCGGATCATTTCGTCTTCTATACCCCTGAATTCACAATCTTTACATTTCCTTCTCCATTCTGTGACAGATTTATCAATGGCAGCGGACTCTTGCATTTCACAGGTCCAAAAACACCACATTCTTTCTTGGTGTGCAATCACCTTAAAAGCCTTAAAAAAGTTCTAGACTGTTATCTGGTCACTTGCACTTCTGGATACTTCGAGTGCCTCCTCGCCAAGCGAGCGAAGTAAAATGGCCACTTGCACTGCCCTTTCTTTGTTTCAGTGCCCTGCTGCTGTGCTATAAAGCTTACATCGCTGCTCCCACCTGTGCCGATTCTCGCTCAGATTGCCAGTCAGCAGCAGTAGGGTTAGTGGTTTAAACTCCACGACTCTTGGTGGGCTCGTATCGGGGCGGACCATGAAGTCGAGGGGCGGGGTGGGGCACGCAGTGTGAAGTTACTCAAATTAGGTACGCTTTTACCTGTGAAGACTGAAAACTGCCGCGCATTTGCGTACCACTGACGTCAGTGCATACTGGCGTACCACTTATGTCAACCCCTGTTTATAGACACACACAGTCTCTCAATAGAACCTGAGCTCCATTTGTGGGTTTGATTCCCAAGACCACTGGTGGTACCACTGAGGTACCGTCCCCACACACTCCTCCCTGGGCGCTGTGTTCCCGGCTGCCTGCTGCTTCACTTGGTGAATGGGTTACATGCAGAGGAAGAATTTCATGCTGTTCAAACTGTGTGCTGTGGTGTGTTCACGTATGACAGAATGGTCATTTTCACTTCACTTCAATTACCAGGTTATTTATAATCTAGGAAGGCTGAAAATAGGTGGAGCAAAACATGTGTACCCAAAAACAGGTAGGGAAAACGAATGTGGCCACAAAAGAGATTAAAACAGCATAAACTGGTTGGTTTAGTTAAACTCTAACAAAGACTTTCATCCCTCCTAAAGTCATGGGTTTAGCAGCTGATTTCAAGGCTGATTATGAGCATGCCCTGTTTAGCTCTCACAGGACTGATTTATTGCTCCACATTTGATCCACAGTTCAGTATATTAAAGTTCAACATTATGAAAGAACATCAAAAACTTTACAAGCTAATGTGCTAACTACTAAATAAAGAGCTACCGGCTTGCTAACATGCTAAAATGGAGCTAACATACTGACTGCTAGCTAAAGAGCGAACAACTAGCTAACATGATAAAAGCGAACGGATGTGCTCCAAGCTCTTGAAACATAGTCCTGAAAAAAATCCAGAGCCTAGTAAAGATAACAAATATAACAGAAAACACTGTGTAGCATCCTGTGCTTGAGTTATGGGCATACAACTTAGAATTTACTTTTAATCCCTGAGCTTTTATAATTTAGCGATTACTCAGTATATGTAGTTATCTATGTGGGGTTTAGCCTATGCTCTAGTACCTTATGCTCTAATAAGCCAATGAAATTCCTTAAATAAATCACAATCTACACTACGAGGAGTAAAATAAAACAAAGTTTTTATTGTGCAGCACGTTTCACAGTGAAAATAAAGTCACATAAAAACAGTTCAAACATCAGATCACACATTTACTATAAGTGACAAGTCCTATGCCGGCAAAATAAACTAAACTGTTCCCCTCGAAGTGAACAAAAATATGAAATATCATCTGTACTTCTGCTTTAAAATTGGTGGTCAAGAGAAGGAATAGGAAAAGCACTGAACAAGGAAGGCGAATGTTTTTGTTGTTTAAGAGAGATGTTCCCAAGAATAACAGACGCCAAGGTCAAAAATGACATTTTTGTTGGCCCTCAGATCAGACATGTTATGACTGACGAGCGGTTTGAAGATCTGTTAGTTGGGCCGGAAAAAAGTGCTTGGAAAGCCTTCAAAGACGTAATTGACAAGTTTCTTGGCAATTATCGAGCCCCAAACTACATTCAGCTGGTAGACAAACTTCTCAACACGTACAAAACAGTGAAGATGAACATGGTGAACGGTTTCACCAGGACTTTGCTACAATGGAAAAACGATATCAGGGCATCTGGAATCCGTCAATGCTCGCGGACTACTGTTGGACACTGCAACGTGACGCACCTGACACTGAATACAAAGAAAGATCAAGAGCAACACACTTTTAACCTTCCTCTTGCGTTAATTCAACGTAAGGGATAGTAAGCTTTCCGTTACTATCCCTTATGTTAATGGATCGGTTTTGACTCGTGTTTTAAAGCAGCCATAAAATACCCTCAAAATAATTATTTTTCATCAAATGTGTTTCTTACCTCTCGGTTGCCTTGTTAGGTTTCCTTATCCATGAAAAGATTGGTTTTAATATTTTTCATGTGGCTCCCTGGGTCTTTATTTTGACAGCATACTTCTCGCTTTCAATGAAGAAAAATGGTCAGATGAACCTCAAGAGAATGACATAAATACATAAAAGTCTATGTTACCCAAATATTACTGACGGGTATTAGAACCCATCTTTTAAACAAATTTGTTTTATTTAATTTTAAAATTATTAACCATAGTAACATAGTGTTACGGGCCAACTGTGACTCATACACAGTATATTTACTTAAAGAAAAATATATTTGTATATATATAGTCTTTCAAAAATGTACAAATACATAATGAAAAGCAGAACAAGTAAAAATACAAAATGTAGATTTGCAAACAACCAACCAATCAAGCAAATAAAACAATCAATAGAAATCAAGTACTAGTTCCCAAAAAAGTCTGTGTGCAAGAACATGCATGTGTGTGTGTGTGTTTAGATGCATGCGTGGCAGAAAGTGACACTTGCAGAGGAATTTTTTGCAGTAGTCAAGTAGGTTTTTATTGTCATTTTTACCATGTTCCTCCAGGACCATGGTACAACACAAGAGCAGAATAGAATAGCACAGAACAAAACACAAGTGCAAACAGGACAGAACGCAAGAGCAACAATACAACTAAATAAGACAAGACATGACAATGTTCAGTGCGACCGACAATAGCTACTTTGAGGATAAATACAATATTTTGACCGGTAATGTATTCTAGCAGCAGAGATGTGCAAAGATGCAGAACAGAGTTTACATGTGCAAAAAAAAATGCAGAACATCTATAAATATGCAATTTTAAAATAGTAATAAATATAATTGTGCAGTTTGTAGCAGCAACATGACAGAGAATATCATGTTTTTTACAGAATGTGTAATATTTAAAAAATAAGTATTTTTAACTGGTTAAAAATTTTTAAAGTCTGAGGCCTTCTTGGTGATGGAGCTGGTGTTGAGGTTTTCTCCACGTTCAGGGACAGGTTGTTGGTTCTGCACCAGTCTGTCAGCCGTTGCACCTCCTCTCTGTACGCTGCCTCATCGTTACAGCTGATCAAACCCACCACAGTCGTCTCATCGGTGAATTTGGTTAATTTGGCTCGCGAACGTTTTGCCCAGGGGCCCACACAACCCATAATCCGTCCCTGGGCCGACGTGACACCTTTCTTTAAGAATCAGGTGGCCTCATTGGGGCTGGACGATGTTGAGGCAGGGCTGGTGCTCTTTGTGTTGCTGACAAAGTGCTAGGTGAGCTCAGCAGCTGTCTAAACAAGGCTGCTGCGTCTCAGGGTGGCCCTTCCCTGACATCATTGATGGGAGCAGGCTTGTCAGATTTTGCTCTAGTTGTCAAATCTGAGGACTCATTTAAAAGGTCTGATTAAATACATTATCGCTAGTACAAAGTCTATTTCTTAGAGTTCCTACGTGATGCAGCAAAACCAAAACTATATTTGTGCATACCCACCAGGTACCTGTCACAATCAGCAAAAACTTTTCAGGAAGCAAAACCTTTCAAGATTTGCTTCCTGAAAAGGGGTGGGGTGCAGTAAAATTACGTGCATTTTCTTTGGTATGCGCTGTCGTTTTCTCTGGTATAAGCGGGGTCAATACAGTAAAATTAATTTAATATACAGCAATAAAAAGAACAAAACGAAAATGTGGGTTCTGATGCGGGAATTCTGGACTGCCTCTGCCAGAAATGTGCTATCTTTGTGTTCTCTCGAACACGTTACTATGAAATTACGTTAATATTTGTTACAAAATTAGCCAATTATATTTTTCTTAATAAGTTAGCACTAAAATGCATGAAAAAATGCGGAGGATATCTGCAGTTTTCAGGAAACTGCGGGCGTTTCCATAAACAATTATTAGTTGGGTTCTCAGAAAAAATACGCAAATGACTAAACCACGAATGAGCGGGGGTTTACTGTATATTGGTGCTCAAGTTGTCCACATCTATTCTTCAAACGTGAAAAGCTAAATATGAATCAACATCTGCTTTTCAACCAAATTACTGCCAGATAAGTTACACACCTTAACAGATCCTGTCAAAGAAAAGTCAATGGTTAAAGCATAAGCACAGAAAACTTAAGAGGGTGTGTGCACAAAGGCTTTTTTTTAATAAAAGAATTTAGTGAGCAAAAACAAAAGGCCTAGTTAGTCACCAAGGTGCTCCTTGAAGAGGTGGGTCTTCAGACGATGCTTAAAGACAGTGAAGGACTCCGCAGATATGATTGGAAGAGGGAGTCCGTTCCACCACTGGGGGGCGAAGACTGAAAAGCATTGACACATGTCTTTCTGTTCTTTTGAGCAACAGATTCAAGATGAGCAGTGCTTGATGCCCTTGCAGCTGCATTATTAACTTAAGAGTAGAATCAATAAGAGTATCGACATCAGTACTCATCCCCAACCACAACAAGTGTACCATCTCTCCGGGTGGACAATCAACAGTTACCAGGAACTGTCCAACTCTATAATATTAATGAAGATAATCTGTCATTCTGACCTATAAAGAATCCCTAACAAATTAACTCCCATATAGAGGTCACCACTACATCACTGGAGATCAACCAAATCTAAAAATGAGCAGATACAGATTATTTAACACTGCTGGAGTGTAAATGTGTGTGCATGATGTTCTTCAGGACGTTGTCTTCTGGTCTGTGTGCAGCTCTACGCTGTGTAGAACAGACCTGCGGAGGATACTGGGGAGAGGTTTCTAGCACTTACACCCAATAACCTGTTGATGTTTCACCTCTTCTCTCCTCCACCCATCACCACCAGGTGAAGACCAACATGGTGAAGTGAAGAGAACAAGGCAGACTGTAGATTCACACACCACACAAAACATCTTAAACAGAATAGAAGACAAAAGAAAGAGACTTAATTACTGCATCTCAAATGTCCAGCTGATGTCAAACTGTTAAATGAAGGAAGCCGAGTGTGCAAAACAATTTTATCATCCTTCATCTGACCAGGTGAAAAACAGCCTTAGCAATGGAAAGTCAGCAGTTCTTGAGTTTTTAAGTCTGCAATTGTTTACAGGAGGATGTCAAACACACAGTTTACTATTCAGTCAAACTTGTATTATCAACCAAACAGCAAAAAAACATTCACTTTTTTAGCAAACATAGGATAACTTATTTGTCATACTTTTGTGTTTTTAAACAACTACATCAATAGTGTGTTACTCAACATGAAAGGCCTCTTAAAATGAGCATGCAATAGGCTGTTATTCCTCACAAAAAAGGGTTTTATTCAAACTCAACACTTTTATTAGATCAAACCTTTGGCTTACTGGCTCCAGAACTAGGCCCATTTAATGAACCTTTCTGTGAAACATTTATGATGTACATAAAAAAAAAAACTATGAAATACAACATCACAAACATAGGTTAGCCTATTTGTCCTTGGTTCCTTAGTTGTATCTTAATAAAAAAGTAAAACGGGGTGTACCCCTGAAATAGCCCATCTGAGAATAAAGAATGACTAACAAGGTACAAAATAGCAATATACTGTATATATACACACACACACACATTTTATATATCTATATATATTTCAAGTATTACTAATAATTAAACTTAAACAGTAAAGTTAAGTTTCCAACTGTATCCAGCACTTGAAAGCATCCTCAAGTGAACTGTACTTCTCCACGCGGCTCGGAGCCTCTACAAGGTAACTTATTTTTATGACAACTGATATGAACACTAGCGCTTGTTAGAACGTGCAGTATTTGTAATTATTTGTAGGCTGTGTTATGACTCGATCGTGAAGAGGCGTGACAAGTAGCAAGAGAAGTAGCAAAATGCACCAAGATCTCATCTCTCCTTACCTCCCGCGCGCGCACACACGCATACACAAGTTACATCTCAAAACAAGCCTTCCCCCATACATAAGGGAGCTATATGTACTGCTGTGGAAGGCCAGGTCCGTGTTACCGTGTATACACAGCACTACGTTGTCCGCCTTACGCAGTGTAAAATGGTCCCACATTTTAGACATTTTCTGCCTTTTACGCACACAGAGATATTCATTTTCCGCCATTTCCACAGAGAGCAAAATAAACGCGCCGTCTTAATTCTTTGAAATGCGCGTCAGTTACAGCAGTCTGTGTGAAACAAGCGCAGTAGTCTACAAAGCGAGAGTGATACGATAACAGAGACATTTTAAATAGATGGACTTTGGTGACATAAATTAAACATTTTTTTGTAATCGAATTATTCGAGTTACTTGAATAATCGTTTCAGCCTTTGACTCTAGTCATGCCCCTGCCCAACATACTGGATATGCAGCCTCTAACTTCTACTCTGAGACTCTCCTGTCTGTGACTTGTCCAAATACAGTATGGTTGCTCACAACTCTGTATTCCTCAAGCCTATGCTTTTACTGTTGATATGATCGTCTGTGTGTTTGGAAGTAGACATTTAGGTGGCCAGAAAGCATATTCCTATGGAAGTATTTCTGTGCCATTAGAGTTTATTTCAGCATCAAAATCAGACTTTGAATTTTAAAAACCATCTATTATTAAGGTTGTGTGTGTGTATATACACTAAACTGTGCAAGGCAGGATCAGTTTGGGAACCATTGGTCTGCAATATTCTCTAGAGTACAAAAAAAAAAAAAAACATGGTTCAACAATAATATATTTTTAAATTCAAGTCCCAATCAGGAGCACAGGATTAAGTGTAATGTGTATAAAACGTAAACTCACTCTTGATGCAATTATGCATCTTTATTTTCAAACACCTGATGCTCCACCCATGCTCTTGACAGTAAAAGGATTACTTTTGTGAATGCGTTGGTGCTTTCGGAGAGAATCTTGTCTCATAAAACTCTTCCCACACTCTGAACAGTGATACGGCTTCTCTCCTGTGTGAATGAGCTGGTGTTGTTGGAGATGACTCGACCGACTAAAACTCTTCCAACACTCTGAGCAGTAATACGGTTTCTCTCCAGTGTGAATGCGCTTGTGTGTCTGTAAAGTACTTTCCAGGGTAAAACTCCTCCCACACTCTGAGCACTGATACGGTTTCTCTCCTGTGTGAATGCGCTGGTGTCTTTGGAGATGACTCCACTGATTAAAACTCCTCCCACACTCCGAGCAGTAATACGGTTTCTCTCCAGTGTGAATGCGCTTGTGTGACTGTAAAGTACTTTCCAGGGTAAAACTCCTCCCACACTCTGAGCACTGATACGGTTTCTCTCCAGTGTGAATGCGCTGGTGTCTTTGAAGATCACTCATTCTATTAAAACTCCTTCCACACTCTGAGCAGTGATGTGGTTTCTCTCCTGTGTGAATGCATTGGTGTTGTTGGAGAGTACTTTGCCATTTAAAACTCATCCCACACTCTGAGCAGTGATGTGGTTTCTCTCCAGTGTGAATGCGCTGGTGTCTTTTAAGATCACTCATTCTATTAAAACTCTTCCCACACTCAGTGCAGTGATGTGGTTTCTCTCCTGTGTGAATGCACTGGTGATGTTGGCGAGTACTTTTCCATTTAAAACTCTTCCCACACTCTGAGCAGTGATGTGGTTTGTCTCCGGTGTAAATGTGCTGGTTCTGTTCCAAAATACCCTGCTCAGTAGAACTCTTCACACAGTCTGTGTTAATATGGAGAGTAGCACCAGATTTTTCCAAAGTACTCGACCTTCTAAACTCCATATCTTCACACACAAACTCTTGTAGTACTATTAGCATGCCGTATTCCTCTTGGTGGAGTTTGTGAAAAGTGGACACTAAGATGAAGAGAAGACTTCAAACAGGGGTCATTCCATTCTGAAGAAGAAAGAAAAACAAATGAAATGTCAAATGCAAAAAATACTGACAAGCCCACCAGTTTCTCAGGGATTAAATAGTCACAATCCTTGTGAAGTTTACAAGACAATGTTTATGGAATGAAGCTGAAACTTCATTACCATAAATTTTGAACCAGTTATTTGTGCAGTATTGCTCAACATCCCAACATAACTCAGTAGCAGAAGTACAAAATAAAATACACATAATGTAACAAAATATATGCAAATATATAAGTCAAAATATGCTATTACAATTCATTAAACATATACAATTCATCTTGTTAAAACTGAACACGTCCAACAAATGGAGTATGTGAACAGTAGGAGTCGGTGATATATCGAATATACTTGATCTCGACGTGTTCCAGGTGTGATGTAGTAAATGGCTACATTGTGACTATTGTGTATAAACGCTAACATTACACAGACAGCATGTTCTTCACTTTCGAGTTTCGCTTCTCTGCCCTCTCACAGCAGACAGCTCACTTACCACCAATCCTGGAATGACAGCGGAGGAAAGCAGACTCTGCAGAGAGAATTGAAAGGCGGACACAGGTCCATTGCCACAAAAGCCATCCTCTGCAAAATGAAGAATGCCTCAAACTCTATGTCCACAACTCCACCAACACCAAATAAAATGCCAGCCCAGAAATCAATTAAATCAATCCCATACAATAATAAAAAGTGCAAAATGTAAAGACATCACAGCCCCATTAACAAAACATATAGCCAAAGATATGGTCCCACTTAGTATAGTGGAAAAGCCTGGATTCAAAAATCTCATTAAGACACTTGACCCAAGGTATCAACAGCCTGGTCACAATTTTTTTGCTAAGAAAGTGCTACCTGTGTTGTACATTTCAGAGACACAGTGACCAACCAGCTAACAAATGTGAGTCACTTCTCTTATTTTTTATGCAAATAACAATGTATATTAAGTTCTATAAAATATGTAAAGCATATATTGCCAAAAATATTAAATAATAATAATAACAATAATAATAATAATGTAAGTTAGTGTGACTGACTGGCTAAGGGAAAAGTAAGATGTGCGGCAGATGTGGCCACAAGTGGTACTAACAGTTTGAGCTCATTTGAATTGAAGTGAGGTAAGTGAGGCTATTATTGTTTTAAGTAGGCCTGAGATGCCATGTATGTACATTGTCTTAAATGCCACCTTATAGATGGACTTAATTCTATCGTTGTTCTCGTTGAAGCAATTTAGACTTTTTTCCTCAGCATATTAGGTCATAGTTTTGATTGCTGTGACCATTATTGCACAAGAAGATTGCAAAAAAGTTATTAAGTAAAAGTGACATTGAAAGACTGTAATGTTGATTATTCATTCACTCATCTGCCAAAAGTCATTTGAATTTTTGAATACTTCTACAGCAAAAACCGAAGTGTGCGAGAGCTTGTAATTCATTAGTTTAATTTTTTCAACACCCCAAATAATACACTTCCAGAAATAGGCTAGCACATTAGGCTAAGTGACTGGATTTTTTTTATATCTTTATTTTCTTTTTATTCTCAAGAGAGAAGCATGTAAGACCTTCAAATCAAGGATGCTGCTGCTGTTTGCAAGAAAACTGTGAGCAGCTTCTCGTTCAATTCGAAGAGGAGGAGGGACCTGGCCCTGGCCATGGCACAGAAATAACTAAATATACCTGAACACCAAATGATCAGTGAGTCTCCTACCAGGTGGGGATCCCACCAGATGACTGTGTGTGTGCTGGAGTAGGAGCAAGCAATTTCTCAGGTCTTGGTCTCAGACAAAAAACAAGGCATCTTGTTCTGATCTGACAAGACCTCAAAGCCCTTGACTCAGTGAACAAGGCTCTAAAACGGCTTGTAGAATTCACCTACACTAGCGATGCTCTATCAGGTGAGGACTATGTCATAGTGTCCTCTGTGAAAACTGTGCTTAATCTCTTCCACTCTACCATCTTGGCAGTTAAAGGGGATGACACTCAATGGACCCATGCCATTAAAACCTCCATCATGGATTACCTGAGGAGGAAATTTGATGACCCTGCCACAGACACTCTGCTGGACATGGCATCGCTAGTGGATCCCAGGTTCAAAATATATTACATGTCTGCAGAAAATGTGGACAATATCAAGAGTAGAGCTATACTGGAGGTGGAGGCAGAGAGATCTGAACAGGGTAAAGTGGGCTCAGCGGCTTCACAGCCTGATAAAGCATTAACAGTACCAGAGAAAACCTTGGAAGTTTCTTCAAAATGACAACAACATCCCCTGCCACTGAAGTGAAAGTGACCATTCTGTCCTGCGTGAACACACCACAGCATACAGTGTGAACAGCACGAAATTCTTTCTCTGCATTTAAACTACTTAACGCATTCACCAAGTAAAGCAGTGGGCAGCCAGGAGAGCAGTGTGGGGACGGTACCTTGCCACGGGTACCTCAGAGGTGCTTAACAGTCTTGGGAATCGAACCCACAACTTTCTGATTGCAGGGCAAACCACTAGGCTACCAGCTGCCATGGGTTAGGTCAATGAAAATAAAAACAGAGTTGTCTTCCCACTTGCAGTCTGTTGGTGCTGCCAGTGAATCAAATCCCCTGCAGTGGTGGAAGGACCATGACACAAGTGTTCCCAAATCTGAAGAATTTAGCAGTGTGAGCCCGCAACTAGTTCCCCAACAGAGAGTATTTTGTACCAACGTTAATGTAGTTACACAATTTCTAGATGTTAGAAATGAACAAAACATTTCTCCTTCGTTTACAGTTTATATTTTATTTCTTAGTGTATTCTATGTGATTTTTGTACTTGCTGTGTTGTCTCACTGTTTATGTATTTAAAGCTGAGCTGAAAAAGTTTACTTTGACTTTGACTGTTGTACCTGTGCAGGTGTGTATGATACAAATACACTGAGGTCTCAGTTAGGGAAGAGGTGCTGTAAAAGAAGCAGTGAGGAAAGACCCTGTTCTAAAGATTATGGGTTTAAGAAATACATACACAAATGTACCTTGTCTGTAAAAAGCATTAAAAAGCTTTTTAAATGCCTTTGGGATTCACATAAGTCTACGAATCCTCCAGACTTCAGATTAAAGGATAATGGAAGAGAATCAGCCCAAAACTGACCAGCAGATCAAGCAGCAGTATTGTGTTACACTGCTGAACTGTCTAATTGTTGTATTGTCTCAGATTTCCATTCTCTTCTCACTATACTGTTTAATTCCTAGTCATTTCTTGGACTTTGTTCAGTGCTGTAGCTGCCTCCTGTGTAGTTTCATATTTATGGAGATTTACACTATACTGTTTAATTACATCACTGTTACACTGCTGTATTGTCTATGTATTGTATTGATTCTGCTGTAACTTGCTCTCTATTGAATGTTGCTGTAGGTTCTCCGTGGTCCTTGAAGAAACATCTCATCACACTTTACACGTGTTCACAGCTGCTGATGACAATAAATGAACCTCGAACCTCAAACAGGGACTGCAGAGGAGCCATAGCGGTTCTCTCCGCTTGGGGCGCTGTTTCACTCAAATACCGGAAAACCGCACACAGACGCGGACTCGCATCTCTAGCACAAAGAAAGAGAAACAGAAAAGACCCGAAGTTCTCAAAAGTATCGGACACTTACTTCCCCCTGCGTTTCCACTGCTGCTCCAGAACCAGTCCGGATTAGAGTCAGTCCTGTCTGTGTCCTGCGCTCCTGTCCTGGATAAGGGTCCACTCTGTGAGCGCGTGCAGTAATTCTGTCCTTCCTCTGCTGGTTCCGAGTCCTTCCCTCCACAAAACCAC
>JBBIGA010105033.1:0-10826 GCA_037576975.1 Alestes dentex | reverse complement strand
AGAGAGAGAGAGAGAGAGAGAGAGAGAGAGAGAGAGAGAGAGAGAGAGAGAGAGAGAGAGAGAGAGAGAGAGACTTTTGTGACAACCTCCACGCCCAGTTTGACTAAGCCACAGCTTCCTCTTTCTGATCATGCCGGAAGTCTGTAATGTAGTAGTTGACAGAGGACAGCATGAGGGACAATGAAAGTCAGTGTCTCTGTGTCTTTTATACTACAAAACATCTGCATTTCAAACCGGCTGCCATACTGAACCATTTTTAAAAGGAGCAAATGTTATACACATAAATGCAAATGTTATAGAAATGTTTCTTTTCAAATAAGAAAAGGCCTTATTGTTCATTTTAAAGTGCAAAATTAAAATAAAGTGTTTATAATATTATATGATTATAATAGTAAAAGTACCAAAAGTAGTCTAGAAAACCCAGATACTTGTATAAAGGTGTCCTGGTAATACACTATATGGACAAAAATATTGGGACGCCTGACCAATACATCAACTTTAATGACACTGTACTCAAATTCATAGACTTTAATATGGAGTGGGTCCCCTCTTCTTTGCAGCTATAACAACTTCCACTCTTCTCGGAAGGCTTTCCACAAGACTTTGTAGTTTCTGTGGCACAATTCATTCTGCCCATTTATTCTGTAGAGCATTTATGAGGTCAGACAATGATGTTAGACGAGAAGGCCTGGCTCGTAATCTCCATTCCAGTTAGTGTTGAATGGGGTTGAGGTCAGGGCTCTGTCTGGGCTAGTCAAGTTCTTCCATCCAACCATGTGTTTATGGACCTTGGGGCACAGTTATGCTGGAATAGAAAAGGGCCTTCCCCAAAGCAACTGTGTCCACAAATTTGGAAGAATTGTCCAAAATGTCTTGGCATACTGAAGCATTAAGATTGCCCTTCGCTGGGAGGAAGGAGCCTAGAAAACAGGTTTGTCCCAATACTTTTGTCCACGTTGTGTGTACGGGCCCCCTTCCTCGCTTCTGATTGGTCGTGTGAATCCCGTGGTGGGACTCTATTGGCTGAGAGCTGCACGCTGGAAGTCAGTGGAGGAGCGAACAATGAGCTGCGAGTGGCGGGGGAAAGGGGAGGTGGGTGCGGCCAGGAACTCAGCCAGCCGGCCGCAGAACCTCCACCCTCCGCCGCGGCCAGCTGGGGAAGAGGGACTGCACACCCTGACCTTCGTTTATTTACGCAACTTTACGGAAAACACACTATGGAGATCGAAAAGGAGATGAAAAAGGTGAGTTCTACTTCTGAGGGTCCTGTAGAGTTCCTCAGGAGGGGGGAGAAGGTGACCTGCTCTGAGGAACCTCCCCAGAAAGGTGAAGATCTCTGAAGCTGAGAGAAAACTGGAGCCTGGAGTTCACTCTCACTTTCGAAATTGCTCTTTATACTCGCATGTGTTACTTTTCGCCCCCTATTTTAGAATAACATGTTTATTATTGCCTTTTAGTTTATCATTAGCAGTGGTATTGTTACTATTGTTCTCTCTGCCGGGATGGTCTGAGTTGAGGGTAATGATAGGGGGTCCAAGACAAAAGGCGTGTCTGAAGACAATAGACAGTGGCATGATTAGGTAGTAGTGATATAAAAGGCTTTTAAACATTGGATTTGATTATGAACTGTATTTAACTATGTAACTGGTCATTTTCAGCTCCAAGATCTGCTTGTCAGCACCTGATAGCAGTCACGTAATCTGATAGAATCAATCTAACAGACTTTTTTAGCCATCAGGAACTCTGTCATATACACTATATGGACAAAAGTATTGGGTCACAGCTGTTTTTCAGGGTATGGGCTTACTTCTATTGAAGGGCAATCTTTATGCTTCAGCATACCAAGACATTTTGAACAACACCAGGCTTCCAACTTTGTGGACACAGTTTAGGGAAGAACCTTTTCTATTCCAGCATGACCGTGCCCCAGTGCACGAAGCAAGCTCCTTAAAGACATGGTTGGCTCAGTTTGGTGTGGAAGAACTTCACTGTCCTGCACAGAGCCCTGACCTCAACCCCATCCAGCACCTTTCGGATGAACTGGAATGGAGATCGTGATCCAGGCCTTCTTGTCTAACTTCAGTGCCTGACCTCATAGATGCTCTACAGAATGAATGGGCACAAATTACCATAGAGAAGCACCACAATCTTGTGGAAAGCCTTCCAAGAAGAGTGGAAACTGTTATAGCTGCAAAGGTGGACCAAGTCTGTTTGAATGCAGTATCATTAAAGTCCCTGTTAGTGTAATGGTCAAGCATCCCAATACTTTTGTCCACTTTTGTGTACTTGTGTCATGGCGTGTCCTCATTTTGGCCATTTGTACATTCACCCTCTTGTCCATTGATCCAATGAATCTTCATCAGAGTTTATTAATAATAACCCCCAACAAACAGAGTAAGTAATTTGCCTTAGTTTCACCTTCCACCTGTTTCTGTGTGACTTTGCTTTGTTTCACAACTCTCTGAAACGATGCACAGTGACGTGTGTGTGAAAAGAACGTGTGGCTTGGCCTAGTCTTGTGTTTCCCTTCGATCAGCTCCCTGACTTGCAAATGAAAGAGTCCCACTGTGTGGATTAATGGCAATTGACACCAGTTTTATGGCCCAGCAAGTTTTATTTAGCGTGTAAATCCTTACAGACTCGTCGTTTTTCTATCAGCTTGTTCGAACCGGCCTGGACATCAGCTCAGCACAGTGTAGCCTGTTCGTATATTTATGTGGGTTTATATTTGTGGAGCGGGATGATGTCACTGGTGCTCGGCCAGACAAAATGGAAAGGCTCAAGAGGTGAAGAGGTGAAATAAACCATTTACGAAGGTTTACTCTAGGATAGTATGATGGATGGGGTGTTGGACAGAGTTGTGCTGACACATGGCCATAGCACATAGCAGCGCAGACATGATGCAGAAACCATGTGAGTCAGCAGTCAAAGAGATGCAGTACATCATTCTAAGCTTTTTCAGACAATGTGCATGGGAGGTAGATGACGCTTTAACTCAGGAATGGTCAACAGGGCCTTGGATCCTGATATGGCCCTCCTGTCAACTCCTACTGGTCTTTAAGTAAAGTAGCTGAAAAGATATGAAAATAGATTCAGAGCAGAGGGGGAGCACTTGGACGATGTGTGACCTTCTATAGGGCTGTAATATATTGTTTGTTAGTAGTCATCACATTATTTACTGTATGTTTCTATTTATTATTTACTATTTTTTTCCATTCTGTGCCTTGACTAATCACAGCTCCAGATGGGTGTTTTGGTGAGAAATCAAAATATGCATTCAACAGAAGTCTATTTTGATCTAAATAGCACATGTATTATCAACCATGTCTCATTGATTTAAAATAATTACAATATATCAGATTAATATATTGCAAAGAATGTCACAATTGCCACAAGTAGCAATACAAATGCAGTATGAGTGTTTTGTCCATTTTGGGCTGTGCTACTTTTAAATTTGGTCCATAAATTAAGAGTAGATCAAGTTTATGGTGTAAATATTAGTTACAGAATTCATGTATGTGTAAACATCAGTGAGAAGGTCATGGTCCTAAAAACCCAAGCAGGCCTGAGGAAGGCATTCAGCTAATTCCCCCAGGGGGTGGGGCTGCTTGGATATTTTCATTAAGCCCCTTCTATGAACAGATGAAAAGAAGAAAAGCCTGAAAGCAGAAGACTATTGGAGCCCTCCAGGCTTTCCTCACATTCTCAAATACTTGGCCTTATATAGCCAGCCTCCTGCTGGCACTGTTTGGTGTGAGAAGGAAGACTGATAGTGTGGGGAGATTTTGGAAGCATGCCATGATTCTTTGACGGCAGAAGTGAAAATGACTGAAATACCATGAAGCTTCATCGCAAAGCATGTTATCAGCCAAGCATGTAAACTGTTCTGTCTAAGAGTCTGAGTCACAGGTGAAGACAGACACACAGAGAACGAAATCAAAATAGAATAAATGAAAATGTTTACTTAATTCGTTTTCCAGATAAAAGTACTCACCATCACCTTATGACAAACAGATCAGCCTGAATCCCCAGTGAGATTCGCTCCACTTTCACTGTTAAAACGGGCCTGAATAATAAGAAAAGCTGCTTAGAAAGGCTTTAAGGCATGTAAGAGGCCTTTAAATGTGGATTTGTATTTACTGATGGGTCGTTTCTGTGCTCCGTCGACAGATTACCCTGGGCCATGAGATAGGAGCGGGGGCCGCCTGTCTGAAATGCAAGGACAAGTGTGAGGGCTTTGAGCTGCACTTCTGGAGGTTTGTATCTTCAAATGTTATTGCACCACTATCCTTACCCTTCTGCATGCTTGTGGAAACTGCTGTATTTCCATTCCATGTCATTCTAAAGGAAATGCTTCACACTCTCTGACTCGTTTTAGCAATGTCAGGTCACCGTCACCTTAAACTGTGACATTTTTTGCCATTTAAGATGACAGATGACTGTTTTTGAACATAAGCTGCTCTTTACATTGTGTGAAAGTGGCCCAGCAGGTGAACTGAAAATGGTTGAAATTACAGGGGATAAAATCTCATTGCATTAACTTGGGGGGCATTTTGCTGACGCTCTTCTCCAGAGTGATTTACAGTCATTAGTTACAGGAACATTCCCCCCTGGAACAACTGAGGGTTACGTGTCTTGCTCAAGGACACAGTGGTAGAAAGCAGGGGGGTTCAAACCTGCAACTTTCTGATCATCAGGTTCACAAGCTACTGCTATTTACATTTACGGCATTTAGCAGATGCTTTTATCCAACTTCTATTCACTAATTACAGGGGGTAGTCTCCCTGGGGCTAAGGGTCTTGCTCAGTAACCCAGTGGTGGTATGCCGAATGTAGGATTCGAACCCATGACCTCTTGGTCTAGAGGTCAGGATCCTATCCACTAGGCCACCACCACCCTTCAAATGCATTTGGATGTACTTTTCACCTGGCATGCCAGTCGAGATTGGAACCCCGACTGTTTGTGGGAAAGACGAGCACTCTTAAGGACACTTTCCTCCTATAAATAGAACATTTTTACAAAAACAACATGTTTTGTGGTTCTGCCACAGTTAGACAGTCTTTGCCTGTTTATTCATTTTTTTAACAACAGTGCATTCTTTATTTGGTCAAAATCCACTGTCCACTGTTGGACTGGGCGCAGTAGGGTTGTTTGTGCAGTTCTTTCCATTTGGCTGGTTTTCCTGAAGGAGTCTCTACAGGTGCTCGGGTGCCGGCTGTGCTCCTGCTCCATCGTCGTGGTAGAACCTCACTCGGCTGTGGCGGGGGAGGTTTGGGAATTTCGGAGTCTGAGAATTCGACGCACACTGCATTCGGAATGGTTCGCTATTATCCACTCTTCCCTCTGTAGAGTTTGATATATAGTGAACTGACAGGCGAATGGCGGAAAGATTTACGTTAGAGAATTCAGACACTACTACAGAACCACTGACACGTCATATATTCTCTGTAACTGAGAACGAGTCCAGACAAAGCAGCAGTCTGTTACACTCGGCTCCAAAGTGTAACAGGAAGTGATTTCACATTTTGTCTTGTTTCCGGAGCAGCAGTGTGACTGTGAATCTCCTGCTGTGCTTCTAACGACAGGACCAACGTTAACTAAAGCTTTGAAAGCTTTCACTTAGTTTTTTCATTTTCCTGCCAGACTGAATGCAGTCATTAAAGATGCCCCTCCATCCCCACTACCACCCAACTCAGACAAAAGAGCCACCTTAAGACAAGACACAATAGGTGGAAAAGGCCATTTCTGAATAAACTGCATTTTAAAGTGTAATTAAAACATGTGTATTCAGTGTGTTCCCCACACTTGGAGCGTTCATGTCTTGGAAAAATCCTGTAGAATCTAAATAGACTATCCAAACATGTCTACTTCCTTTTAACTGACCACTGAATTCACACAAAGGGTGCTGAGATCTCGCTGGATAGTGCAGTTCTGAGGCCCATCCTGGTCAGTTTTTCTCAAAATCTCCACATTCAGAAGCAAAAATGACAGCTTCTAGAACACCTGCATTCCTGAAATGTTGCGCCTTCGTTCCTGACTCTAAACCTGATGGTTTTTGCAGAAGAACGTCTGTAATATGTTGATTTCGACTAGATTTTGTTCTTAAAATAACCAGAGGGATGGCATAGCATTTTCCTAAACCATAAAACAATGAAATTCCAGTAATCTGTTGTGTAAAATCCTTTTCAGATCTTATTTGTGTATCCAAAAGTTGTTTTTAAATGTCCAATTCATCAAATACTTATAAAACTATCAGTAATCAGGGTGCAGATTTTTGTGGTGTTAATTGTCTTTAAAAAATACTTTGCGTCAGAGGTTGCCAGGCCGTCTCATGGAACTAAACTGACCGTTAAAATGTTAGGATATGCAGAGTGCTGCTGCTGACTGCATAATCAAACCTCTGGCATTGTGTTTTTTGGAGCAGTTTGATGGACTCCTGTTTAGGCAGGTTTTAAGGCCCAGCAGGGTTGCCAAAATACATCGCCTGGAAGAATTCAGTCTGACAAAGGTTCCATTTAATAGGCCTACAGTGGTGTATTAAACCAACCACTTAAAACAGCCTTTCTTGTTAAAGCAGGTGATGAATATGAAGAGTAATCAGTAATATTACCTTGTTCAGACTGAGATACATTTAAATATGTGTGTTTAATGTATTTACTGTGTTTGAGTGCTGAAACTTCCCTTTCTAACTTGCTTGCCCCTGTTGGCTGTTTCTTCGTGCTGACACATGCCTAACAGACCGAGTGGCTGATGTAATATACCAGAGAAGCCTTGGGTCAAGTTTTTTTTCTTCTCAGTCTGTTTAAGACGAGTTTCTGCATACAGTCATTCATTGTCATGAACTATCCATTTGCTTCTGATGAGTTTGTTGGTGTTGCAATTTCCAACCTGGCCCTGTAATCAGAGTTTGTTTTATTGTAAGAGGAGTGTAAGACTATTAAAAATACAATTGCAGTTAATTGTGCCATAAAATGTGGATCCCTCCCGTATAACCTGATCTTTGCTTTAACAGAAAGATCTGTCGAAACTGTAAGTGCGGGATAGAAGACCATGACGTGCAGCTGCAGACGGAAGAGAACCAGAAGGTGGGCCGGCTCTTTGAGGACACCAAGTACACGGGGCTTATAGCCAAGCTGAAGAAGGATGGAGTGCCCTCCTACAGAGGCAATCAGGTCACCATATCCGTCACTGCCCCGGCTATCGGTACTGCAGTGTCCGTCCCGGCAGTCGCTACTGCGGCCACAGTAGGCCCTGCCTTCACCGCGACCCCTGCGGCCCATTCTGCACCTTCAGCTCCCTCCCCTGCTGCCCCTGGTGCCCACTCTGCCTCCGCTGCCCACTCTGCCCCTGGTGCCCACTCTGCCCCTGGTGCCCACTCTGCCCCTGGTGCCCACTCTGCCCCGGCTCGTGGTGCACCCTCCGCCCCTCCTGCCTCCTCTGGCCCCCCTGCACACCCCGTTGCTGCCTCTGTGGCTGCCTCTGTGGCTCCCACTGCAGTCCCAGCCAAAACAAATGTGGTCAAAGCTGTCACCTACGAGTGGGCTCCTCCTGGGGTTAACCAGAGTTTGGTAAGTGTCTCACCATTAAACCTTGAAGGCATATTTTATGGCTTGTTTGTAAATAAATTTATGATATGTGGTACTGAAGAGTGATCGCAATATGCAACGTATCCTCTAGAGGTCACTGTTTCATTCCAGAGAAATATTCATTTGTGTTCTGGGCCATAATAGTTCCCCATAACATAGTAGCAGCATAACCAAAAGAATAAAAAAATCTGGATTATAACAATATAATATAAAAAACTGTACACTGTACAAAATAGAAATATATGTTTGTGTTGATGTGTATAAAAAATACATGTATGTATGTACACAGCAGTAGCTTGCTGATGTGTGCCTAAGGGTCCTTTAAGGGCAGAATGTTCACAATAATGTCAAATATTCCTCTCCTCTCTCCTTACCCCTCTCTCTCTCTGTGCCTCTTTCTTTTTTCTTCAGGCTCTACGTTACATGGAGCTGCTCCCTCCAGAGCGTAGGCCTATTGCAGGCACTCAGGGTGCAGACTACCGTAAGAAACAGATGGCCAAGCAGCTTCCAGAGCACGACCAGGACCCGACTCGGTGCCATGAGCTCACACCAGCTGAAGTCAAACAGATGGAGCAGTACGTCCGCAAGTACAAGGATGAGGCTCTGGGCATGGGAGATCTCACTATGCCAGAGGAGATGGGCACCCTGGCCGGCCCCGCTGGAGCCAGGGGCCCCCAGGGCCTGGGATCTGGAGCTGCGGGAGCTCCAGGGGCTGGGTCAGCACCAGGAGACAAGGCTGCTGTAGGCAAGGCTGGCATACCAGCAGGCCCGGGAGCCGTAAGCAGCAGTCCTGCTGGAAATTATGTAAGTTCCTCACCCACAAGCAGCTGCGAGAAAAGGAATTTTGCACAGTTATTGAAGGCTACAGCTGAATTAGAGGAAATTTAGATGGAGATCTGCACAAAAGTTGGAGGGCAAGTATGGCAATACCTAATTCTCACCACCAGATGGAGCCATCTAATGGTCTATATATGATTCTCACACATGCTTCTGTAATGTTCGCCCTCTGTTCCCAGAGTTCCATATGAACTGTGTGAGTGTGGCCCAGAATGAGTCAGCCCCTCTGTGGCCCGTAACTGGAATGAACATTAAGTCCTTCAAGCAAGACACCCTTAAATTGCTACTCAAAGCTCAATAATAAAACTCTATCATTTGCGCTCTGGCACGTTTGAGCTTCCTGCCTGATGTGCCAGATAAATGAGGCAATTTGGGAACAGAATTTTCCTGCGGCTCCAAACTTCATCCTCAGCTCAAGCGAAAATCAGCCCGGTCCTGAATTAACATTTTTTTTTATAAGCTATTAGAGAGTGAGTGATTAAGCCAAGTCAAGTTGAGTTTATTTATTTAGCCCATTATCATATAAAAAGGTAATTTGATGTGTTTTACAGGAATAGAATAAAAATGTTAAGGTAGTAAAAAGAAAAAGAATTCACTCCAGCAAAAGAGTAGCCACATTATAAAAATGAGTGCAATGTTTCTATTTTAGGATTTGCAAAAAGAAACTATTTAAGTAAGAACACTGTTCAAAATCAGAAATCATTATAATACCCACCACCAGTATAATGGGGACACAAATCCTCCCCCTGAATACTGTAGAACTGTAGCTATATCTCTGCTTGAATATGATGCATGAATCAGTCTTGATTCTTCTCTTGTTTCTCTGGCTGCTTCTTGACCCGGTTGATCGGATGGATCCTGTTTTTTTTCGCAGTCCTGCCACCACTGTCAGAAGGTTATGCAGCGGGGCGACCCGGCAGTGTACGCAGAACGCGCCAGCTACGACAAACTGTGGCACCCGGCCTGCTTCGTCTGCTGCACCTGCAAAGAGCTGCTGGTGGACATGATCTACTTCTGGAAGAAGGGTCAGCTGTACTGCGGCCGTCACTATGGAGACAGCGAGAAGCCCCGGTGTGCAGGGTGTGACGAGGTGAGAGGGAGGAGTGTGTGGGAGGAGAGTAAGATCTGACGTGACTTTGTGAAAATATCACAGAAATGTCGTATGGAATTAATTAAATTCATTTATTTAGGAAGTGGCATAAATGTCATATGTGTGTATATATATATATATATATATACACACACACATACTGTATATACAGTAAACCCATGCTTTTCGCAGGGGTTATGTTCCTGAAATGCCTGAAATGCCTATTTTTATAGTATAAACCCTAAATATGCCCTCCAAATATGCTCCCAAAACACTTTAAGCTTAATACATTACCCTGAAAGAAAATGTAAAGGTAAACCTGTATTTGTACTGCACAGTTTACACTGAACTCCTGCAGTGCTAGAATGTAAATACCGATATTACCCCTATATAGACTGTAATTCATGCACAGGTGTTTTCTTTGGTGTGTGCTGTCGTTTTCTTTGGTATAAGCAGGTAAATACAGTAATAAATTAATTTAATTGAGAGTAATAAAAATACAGGGCTTTAAGAAGAACAAAACGAAAAACACGAAAACACTCGAGACGCTCCACGGCGGAAATTCTGGACTGCAGCTGCATCAAAGGGCCACAGCCAAACAGCAGCAAAGAGAAATAAATAGCATTCTCGGATTGGCTACTTTCAAACCTCTCCCCTCTGAGTACAGCGGTATTTAACCCTCCCAAGACGCGCTCTTTGTGTTTCTCTCCACAGTACCAAAAAATGTAGTTATTTTTATGTGGAAATGTGGCTGAATTTACATTAATATTTATGTTACAACATTAGTAAATTATATTTTCTTACCAATTTAGCACTAAAATGTATGACATTTTATATATTACCACGAAAAAAGCTGTGACGTCTGGGCCTCGTTCGCCACGCCGCTTCGTCCTCGTGCTGGTTGTTTATGTTTGGGTGCAGTGCTTAGCAAACCAGTGCGAGGATGAGGGGGCGTGGCAGACAAGGCGGAGGATATCTGCAGTTTCTGCGTTAGTGCGGGGATTTCAGTGAACAATTATTAGTTTGGTTCTCAGAAAAAGTCCACGCTGGACTGAAACCGTGACTGCTGATCCGCGTTAAAGTGGGGGTTTACTCAGGGTGTGAATTACCCCTCCAGGGTACTGCCTTCATAACACTTCTATGACCTTTATTGTCCACTACCGCGTCACTACAAATAATCGCCACAAGAGGGGTGTCTGGGTCTTGATTGGGGTTGTACAGTACCCCCCAGTACCCATAGATAATGTGTGTGTGTGTGTGTGTGTGTGTGTGTGTGTGTGTGTGTGTGTGTGTGTGTGTGTGTGTGTGTGTGT
>JBBIGA010105022.1:0-10826 GCA_037576975.1 Alestes dentex | reverse complement strand
GTGTGTGTGTGTGTGAGTGTGTGTGTGTGTGTGTGTGTGTGTGTGTGTGTGTGTGTGTGTGTGTGTGTGAGTGTGTGAATGTGTGTGTTTGTGTGTGTATTTAGCTCTTTGTGGAGACCAAGTCCTGCTAATCTTCTGTGTCTGTGGAAAGATGGCTCCATGGGAAGTCTGCAGTTTTTCTCAGGATCAGTAGAAGAAACAGGAGCTGATCATTTGGCTGCTGAGATTTCAGGAGAATTTTCTCTGATTTTTCAAAATTCTCCTATAATTCAGTAGTTTTGGTACGAAACGGGTCATTAAAGAGACTCAGATTTCTTTTCAGTAAAGGAGCATGGAACCAGAATGCCAGTTTTATTCACTATTGCCCTGCATGTATCCCTCCACCAGGAATGGGTTTAGTTTTAGGACCAAAATCTTCTCAGAACAACGTCTCAGGCGTTAGGCGGCGCAACCAGAACCATTTGATGGAAGAACTTTCTGTGAGGGAGATTGTAGAGGCAGACGTCTGGTTCCATTCACCTCTGCTGTGAACAGTTCTGACTCCAGAACCAAACCTACTCTGAATCTCTCTGTTTACGCCTTAAACACTTCATTCTAATGAATCAATATGTTCTAATAAAGAATCAGAACTCCCCTTGTGAGGGTAGCAGTATTTGTACACTCTCAATCAGAAGACCATGGAAACCCACCCCCAACACACACACACACACACACACACTCTTCTACTGTGCGGGTGTGTTGTTGACCCCATTATTTCATCTCAGACTCGGGTGCATAAAAACCAGTGGACACCTGAGGAGCTCCAACTCCTCACTCTCTCTCTCTCTCTCTCTCCATCTCCCCTCTCTCTCTCTCTCTCTTTCTCTCCATCTCCCCTCTCTCCGCCTCCCTCTCTCTCCCTCAGTGCGGCTGGATTAAGCAGAGTGATCAAAGGCTTGCAGAAGAGCAGACGTGCTCTGAGATGGAACCCCTAAGAGGAACAGAAAGAGAGGGAAAAATAGAAAACTCCAGTTCTGCCTTCTTTTGCTCCCCTGACCGAGAGGGAAACAAATGCTATCGCAGGCTTTCATTCATTTGCACATCTTTCGCAGGAATACCTGCGTAACGAGGACAGCGCTTGTGAGAGGATAGCACATGCTCCTGCTTGAGGTTTCCAGGAACGCTGCACCGTGTCCAGCCAGACCCGGAGTGAGAGGGCCATGCCGGAACTTGCAGAACTTGCACTGAGACGGACTCTGCGCCTTAACGGGCCATCCGTCTCTGGCAGGTAACACCCCTGCAGGTGCTCTGAAAGGGGCGAGACCACCAGCTGGGACAATGAGCTTGCATAGGAATACTTCTGAGATTCTGTTGGAGACCATCTCCTCCTCCTCCATGGCCCTCATGCCGTTTGACCCAGAGGCAACCCTGGTCAACGTAGTCCGCAATGGGTCTCTGGGCTGCAACCTAAGTGGGATTAGCTCTGAGCGCTTCCCATTCGGCAACCTGTCATCCAGCGGTGGCTCTGGAGGGGTGGCCGGGCGGTGCTTGGGTCAGGAGGCCGGGGTCGGCCAGAAGAACTGGGCGGCGCTGCTCATCTTGGCAGCGGTGGCGGTCACCGTCACTGGGAACATCCTGGTCATCATGGCTGTCAGCCTGGAGAGGAAACTCCAGAACGCCACCAACTACTTCCTCATGTCGCTGGCAGTTGCGGACATGCTCCTGGGCCTCCTGGTCATGCCTGTCTCTATGGTGACAATCTTGTACGGTGGGTTGGATGTCGTGTTTTTGTTGTAGTGTTATTGTTTCGAGTTCTTAAGGGCTACTTCGTACACATACACTCATCCTTGACGCAAGTACAGGGAGTCCCCGGGTTACGACAGTCTTGACATACGACGCTTCGAGTTTACGACGCTCACTCCCAGAAAAATACACAGTAACGTAGAGTATAAGTGAGGGGGTTTTCCTTTTCCTTTTTCTGTGGCTTAGTTGTGTTTTTATGATTTTACAGCTGTGTTAGGATCGGTAAGTGACTCAGGCTAGACTGTATTATGCGTTACATCACTGTTGAAGGAACGGAACTGTGTCATAACCAGAGGTCCCCCTGTGCATTGTGCTTCTGCTCACTGGCCACTTTATTGGAAACACCTACCTTGTGCTGACACTCACTGGCCACTTTACAGCTCCACCATGTTGGTGAACAATGGACTATAGTCCATGAAAAACTGACCACTGATGAGGAGCAAATATAGTCAAATATATAATATGTGCATCAGACTATGCACTGCAGTCTCTAACTTTACACCAGCAGCCTGTAGATCAATTTCCTCCTCAGAAATGCCTGATGAATGCTGAAAAGTGGCTGTTTTTATCTTTTGTATAGTTGTTTTGTGGTTCACAGATTGTTCTGCAATTTTCATTTAGAGTCATCAGATGTTGCTTCCTAGCTAGAACATGTTTCAGGTGTGAAGTGGACAGCTGGTGATGTGTGTCATGTATACTAAAGTTCTTAATACTCGGGAAGTTGGTGTCAGTTAGTACTTAATGACTTATAGCCCATCTGTTACATTCCAGCAGGATGGTTTTGATGGTTCAGCCCAATTGGGATGCTGATGGTGTTCTTTGTACGGGAACTGAACTGATATGAGAATTGTTGGTTGGATATCTTTATGGACAATTACAACATAATCTTCTGTAAGGTAAGAATGAAAAAAAAAAGGATATTTATGCACAGTTACCCAGCAGCGTCTAAACAGTCTGCTCTCCTGGAGCTCAAAAGATTTGTCATCAAATATTGGTTTGAAATAATGATCAAATCTAGACATCTGCCAAAAGCGATATGATTCTGTTATCCTCATGCATTCCCAGTCGCGTGAGTATTATATTATGGCCAATGCGAAATAAAGTCGAATTAAAAAATAAATAAATAAACACATTTAATGAACTAAAGGTGTTGTGCTTGTTTACACTCTGTTGTTGTTACAGTGTTACATGTAGTAACCAACACTGTCTTTTTTAAAGACCATAACTGATAAAGTGTGTTGTAGTTCATTCTGCTTCCCAAATCTCTCAAATACTAAATATAGACTCAAAAACTATACAAATAAACGATTAAATGCTTGGTATTGTCAGAGGAAACATTGTGTTTTTTGCAGGCAAAGTTGCATTGTTCGAGGAGAAGGTCCCTGTTTGGAGACGTTAAGAGTGGAGAAGTTTTGGTCAGTGTTGGGGGATTTGGAAGTAAAGTGAAGGTGTTTAAAGGTACTGTGAAGGTGTTTGGAGGTAGAAATGAAGGTTCTTGGTGGTAAATTTTTGGATGTAAAGTGAAGGTGTTTGGAGGTAGTGTGAAGATGTTTGGAGGTAAAGTGAAGATGTTTGGAGGTAAAGTGAAGGTGTTTGGATGTAAAGTGAAGGTGTTTGGAGGTAGGGTGAAGATGTTTGGAGATGAAGTGAAGGTGTTTGGAGGTAAAGGGGTGGTGGTAAGCTCAGTGGGTAGGATACTGGCCTCTGGACCAAGAGGTCCTGGGTTCGAATCCAACCCTCAGCATACCACCACTGGGTTCCTGAGCAAGACCCTTAACCCCAAGTTGCTCCAGGGAGACTGGCCCCTGTAGTTAGGGAATGGAAGTCGCTTTGGATAAAAAGTGTCTGCTAAATGCCGTAAATGTAAAGTGGAGGTGTTTGGAGGTAATGTGAAGATGTTTGGATATAAAGTGGAGGTAATGTGAAGATGTTTGGGGTAGTGTGAAGGTGTATGGGGGCAAAGTGAAGTTTTTGGTGGTAAAGTGAGTGTTTGGAGGTAGTTTGAAGGTATATGCGGGGAAAGTGACATATGTGGTGGTAAAGTGAGAGTGTTTGGAGGTTTGGAGGTGCTACTGGCTGTGAGTTTGGACTGTGGTCAGACCACCATAGGGCTGAGAGCGGTTCCTGTGCATGTGTTTAACAGCATATCTGAAAAAATTAGCTAAATTTACTTAAAATGTCCATCATTTGCACAGTTTTGTCTTTTGATTTTGATGCAAACTGTGTGGATGTTTCATTTCATGTTCATCAGTTCATCATGCTTTTTCGGCGAGCGCATGGTGTGTGCTGGTGTGTGTGCATGAAGAACTCGAACCTGATTTTGTTTCTGCCACTGCCCCCTGCTGTCTCCAACTGTCTACTCCAGAGTTCTTCTCTTTCTTCTCTTCTTTCGTTTGGGCAGAACATCTCCCACTCTCTCAGAGCAACCTGCAGCTCTCCTGTTTTCTATTCAGCTGCCTCTTTTTAGAGGGACCCATCTGTCCACCTCAGCGCAAGTGTGTGTGTGTGTGTGTGTGTGCTTAACGAGCTGTCCATCCATCTGTCCATCTTTCCATCCATCCGTCCATCCTTTGGTCCATCAATGTCTCGCTCGCCCTCAGTGTTATTCAGTTATTCACCCTCATGCCGTTGCTTCACACAGCCTGACGTTAGAGCTGCACACTCATTAACATCATAATGTGTGTGTGTGTGTGTGTGTGTGTGTGAGTGTGTGTGTGTGTGTGTGTATGTGTGTGAGAATGAGTGTGTGTGTGTGTGTGTGTGTGCGCGCGCATGTGTTTCAGCAGAAGAACCCCTGCCAGCTTATTAAACGCTTCTCTTTAACAAGCAGACAAAAGAACTCATTAAAAATGGTGCTGGAAAGTGATGATGATGGAAAACCATTACTGGTACAGTTCTGAAGTTTACAAAGATCCAGTGTGTTTTTGGAGGAGGGGGGGGGGTATCATTTGTTCCTTGAAAGTATGGGTGTGGCCTGTCCCAAAGTTCACCCTTGTGGTTCTGTGAACTGGTGTGTGTTCATGCGTTTTCCAGTAATTCTCAAACTGAAACGATGGTTGGGCTGCAGAAAAAGTTTAGAAGTGTCTTTGCTTCATTTCTAATTTTGATTTAGCCATAACTATTAAAAAGTAATATGTGTGGGACATGGGGGTGTTTACAGTAACATGTGCTACCCAGAAAAGGTTCCTTAGGTCCATTGAGAAACACAGTACAAAACTCTCAGCCAGTCTTTCATTGACAGCTGACTTGGCAGAGGAAGGTTAGCTGCCTCTCTGAGGTCGAAGCACATAATTTATTACATTTACGCAGTTATTTCAGGTCCTGCCCTGATAGTATTGATCTCTCGTTAGGAGAATAGGGTCAATGCATTTGAGATCAGAGCCACAACACACTCAGAAACACAGCCTCTGATTGGTTGGATTCAATCCAAGGCATCATGGGATTGTCCGTGGATGGCTCACATCTACGCTGATGACGACAGCGATGGCTCAGGTGATGTTCAGTGTTGGACTAGATGGTCTTACCAGTATGTGTATGTCAGATGGTCCAACCAGTGTGTGGGTGTGGGGGTGTGTGTGTGTGTGTCAGATGTGTGTGTCTCTTCTGGGATTACATTTCTCGATGTTGTACACAGGTATTGTGGTTGTTAGCCATAAATCTGACCAATCAGAGGCTATGTTTCTGACCTGAGCTGTGTGGTGGCTCCAAACTCAAATGCATTGTCCCCTATCTATAGATACATTTGCGTTTTAAGGTAGATTTACGGCATTTATCAGACGCTTTTCCCCAAAGTGACTTCCATTCTCTAACTACTGGGGGCAGTCTCCCTGGAGCAACTTAGGGTTGAGGGTTTTGCTCAGGGACCCAGTGGTGGTGTGCTGAAGGTAGGATTCAAACCCATGACCTCTTGGTCCAGAGGCAAGTATCCTACCCACTAGGCCTCCACCTCCCATATAGAAGAACTACAGATAGACACTATCAGAGGGGTAATACACTATTAACTAATACTAAATAAGCTCCATTCAGCATTTCTCACCTGCTCTGATATACCGATTGCTTTTTTCCCCCACAACTGTCTGTCTTCATGTGATTCCCATAGAACTGATATGACTTTAGCTGCTATATAGATGATGCAGAAAAGGTCACACGCTCTGTAGAGAGTCCAAATTCAACACTGCACGCAACAAATCCCGCCTGTCCTGTCGCTCATACTGGCCAGTTAGGGGCAGTACCACCTGAGGGGAGGGCCACTGATGTAACCATGATCTAAACCACTGCGAAAACACACTTAACTGAAATGTTTACAGTTTTACAGCACGCATTTTGGCGTCATAATTTTTTTCTTGTGCAAGATCAAAAAAGGCTCATAAAAAGCTGTGTACACTCGTGGGAGCACTACAGATTTTCCAAATACAGATTATACATTATTAAAGACTACAGTATCAGTTACTGATAATGAGCTTTTGTTGTGTCTGTTTTTTTGGCACCCCTGGTCTAATGAGGGCACAACAGGGAACACACATATATATTTATTTTTTTGTTAAACTAAAAAAAAGCACATTTAAGTGCTCTCTCTCTCTCTCTCTCTCTCTCTCTCTCTCTCTCTCTCTCTCTCTCTCTCTCTCTCTCTCTGTATATTTATGTGATGTAAAGCAGTGGTCTACTACAGGGCGGTTAAATTGAGTTAGATTGATTCACTGAATCAATTTATTGAAAAGAATTGGTTCAAAAGATCAGTGTGCTCATGAATTAGGCTGCACTGCTACGTGGGATCTCTCTGTGATGGTCTCGCTACCGGAGCACTCCTCTTTCAAAAGGCTCAGTTGGCCATTTTTAATCGAAACCCGCCGAGTTCAAACTCGCGGGTCCCAGAGTTCCAGGAAGACGTCCAGATTCGCTCACAGTGACTCACTCTCAGCTCGTATAAATACCTGAGTGTGGAGATGATTGTGTCTGGCGCGAAGACGGGGCAGCGCAGATGTAAGGGACGCGGGGGACTGCTAAGAAATTTAATTCTTTTTGTAATTAGGAAAGTTATCTGGAAACGGGTAGATATGAGGTGGGAATATTTAAAAAGAGAAGCCCTTTGAAACACTTTAGGCTGTAGAGCAGGAGTCCAGCTCTGGTCCTGGAGATCAAGCACAGTTTGCTGGCTCCTCTCCTCAAACTTATTTGCTATATCTGGTCATTAACAGGTTGAACCAGGCGTGTTTGAGCAGGGAGATCACCAAACTGTCCTGGACAAGATGGATATGGGCAACTGTTGACATCTGTTATTAATGATATTAGCCTCTTAGCTCCAGTTCTGAACTAAAGAAGCAAAATTTGGACTCCAGACACATGTCGGCTAATCAACAATATCCAGGGTCAGTGGGAAAACTTAGATATTATGTTGAACTATACCTTTAATCTGACTCAAAGCTAAATGTCTTGACAGTAAAAGCAAGATTAAAGCTCCCTAATGGTTAGTTGATATTCTAGCTATTGCTAATTGGGCAACTGGTGGCCTAGTGGTTAGGAAGTTGCCCCTGCAGCCAGAAGGTTGTAGGTTTGTGTCCCAGGACTGCTTGTGGCACAACTGAGGTACCCTTGAGCAAGGTCCAACACACTGCCCTGCCCTTTTCCGAGTGTTGCTCATGTGTGTGTAAATATTATTCCGTATATGGATCAAATACCCTCACAGTTATGAAAAATATGAATAATCTGATGTGCCAATATCTGGCTGCTCCCTGAGGACACATTTTGTTTTGGTCCCCCCAGAAAGTGCAGCTTTTATCAGAAAGAAAAAAAAGGCAGGAGTGGACTGAAATGAAGGGTTTGTGCAGAGAGGAGTGAGTACTGAAGAGAGAGGGAGGACAAAAGTGACAAGAGGAAAAAGGATCAGTGAGGCAGGAGGGCAGAAGAGGTGCGGAGGTTTGGATCTGGTTCCTGCCGGATGACTGTCTTTGTTGTCACATGTGGTCATTTTCCTTCGGTTCTTGAGAATTGTCAATCTCCTCCTTCCCCCTCAGAGCTCAGGCAGAGATGCAAAAACATACACTCTTGTCAGTTCTGAGTGTTCCCCCTTTCTGTCCGCCCTTTAAAGGTCCGCAGCATGAAACGCCGAGCCACCGTTATCAACATCATCCATCATCCAGAGCTGGACACGCCAGAGACCTCCAGATCTGAAGATTCAGACTTCCAGGGCAAGCCTGCAGCCAGCCAATGAGGAAGGGTCACCAAAAAGCAGTATTTTTGTTTTTTTACTTCTGAGGTCCATTTATAACATATTTTTTAGAATTAAACAGCCTGATTTATTACCGTGCCTTTAAGACTGATATATACTCACAACCCCCAGGCTCTCTGGGCTGAAACACTCCTTATAACTTCAGTTTGAGTGGCAGGAGCTGAACTGCTGGAGGCTGAAAAGGCATAAAAATGTTTTGTTTTTTGTAACAACACAAAAAACAGGCTCTCTTTGCTGAATTTCAGAATTTAAATTCTGTTATATTTGGTTCGATATGAGCCCTTAGAGACGACTTTTTATTTACATTATTTTTTATTTAGAGAATAAAAAAAAATCAAAAGCTAGAGACAAAATTGAAAAACTAAGTTTTTTCAAACCAGTGTTAGCCCTGGTGGGTCCAAACCTGAAACACAGCATTGCTCAGGTCAAGAATAGCAGCTGGCTCTCCGGGTCTGCGGAGGGACTTATCTCTCGGCTTTGATGATAGAACGAGACGTTTCCAGGTTTCCATGGTGCTCAGTGACGCTAAAGAGACTGACTTCCCGTGGCTTGATGTGAAAAGACCTGCTAATGATTATATGTGCATTGAGTGGAGCTCTCCGAAAGGGATGCCAAAACACTCCACTACGGAGGAGCATTGATTTTCTTGTCTTTCTGTCTTTTTAGGGAAAAGTGAATGCATTTTCTGTGCTCTTTTGGGTGCGAGAGCAGGAGAAGCAGCTGATGAATAGATTTGCCATAATGGCCTCTCACCTTGGCTTCTTTCAGTCTTACGAACCGACCCTTCAGCTCTCGAATCCCAGCTGAGACAGGCCGGCATGTTACCTCCCCATCTAGGTCCAGTGTTAGACAAAAGAGCGAGCGAGCCTGAACAAGAGCGAGAGGGGGTTAGTGGTGGATAATCTGGTGATAATTAGGTGTACTGGATGTGGAGCTGCTTAGCAAGGCAGAAGAAGATTGGGTCAGGAAAGTTCAGAGTGGAGGAACTGGGAGGCCATGCCAGTGTAATTATATTCACTCACTTTCAAACACTCACAGATAGCGGCATACACACACAAAGGCAGACTTGCATCACTGCCTGTTTGAAGATTTTCAGGCTTTTTGCAGGATTTTGAAGGAAAACAGAAGCTTTTATTCTGCGTTCAACCGCAGATAAACCTGGCACATCGAAACTGCGAATACACAACAATGCAAGGAACCCAACGGTTTCAAAAACAATGACCAGATTAATAAATCATGAAACCAGAGATGTCACTACTCGCAATCACAGAGGGACCTGCAACAAAACACCTTAAATCTTAAACCTTTATTGGGACCTCAGTGGAGAAGCTAACAAAGCTGTACACCCACAACTCCCATAAAGATCCCACCAGTTTCCATCCATCAGAACTCCAGTGATGTCTGTTCATCTCCCTCTTATTCATTATGCAAGTCATCCTAGCGGATCCGAAACAGCCGGCAACATGATCTGTGCATTATTTATGACTCCAAAATCTTAAATGGTCTATCATGAAGAGTTAAGGTTGGCTGGTGGGGAGGCCTGCCTTGAGATTGTCAACTTGTCTGAGACAAGTAATTGTCAAATGGTAGAGACATTTTTCACTGGGGCCCATAATTTCTTAGCTTCTCTATGTGGGTGAGCGATTCCATGCCAACAGATGATAAGTGGGTGAGCAATTCCATGCCTAACAGATGATAAATGGCCCCCTGAGGTCAAGGCAGGAGTAGTGGCTGCAGTGCTCTCGGGTGGAATGGAGCACAAAGTTGTCCTTGCCTCCTGTTGTCTGTAAGCTGTGGCAAGCTAAGGCACTGCCATGTCGGGATGTGTTGGACCCTGTGGGATGGTGCAGAAATCGGTTATGCAGGTGTCAGCACCTTGCCCAGTAGAGACTCCTTTTAAGTGACCCATCTCTAACAAACCATGAAACATCCATGGAACCTGAGGGCCAGATTAACTTAACAAGTGATCCATAACGAAACCAGGGGACAACTTCAGGAAAAAAATTCCTGAAGTTGCCAGCCCAGGCTGACTTCTCCCATCTCTGGCACTTTCTACCAACAGAACACATCTGCAAATAGTTTCTTCTGATCAGGATTAAATGCTGCTGCTTTCCTCTATTGTGGTCACTTTCTACATCTCATCTCTTCAACTGCAGTGAAGTAGGGTCAAATTGGTCTCCTGCTGCATTTTAAAATGGTTGACCTGATCCATTCTCCTGCTTGACTGAAGTGTGGCCACTGTGGGAGACTCCTGTTTGTAATCCAATCCTCCATGAAGGAGCCCAGTTGCAATGCTTGTGTTTTTCATCCTGTCACGGACTAAGCTGGTTGGATGGTTGGGTCTTGAACTGTTGACAAGAATGTCACACTCTCTTCTCCCTGACAACATTACAAAAGGCGTATCACAAGGTAACTGGCATGCCACTGATGTTGGAAAAGGGGCGCACACTAGGAATAAAGCCTACAACTCATGAGTCTTGAGCACTGACAAGCCAGCACTCAAGGGTAGATTCCTTGCCAAGTCTCTCCTAATGCAGGAGATTTTTAAAACTTAATTCTTACTTGATCTCTAGGCATCTTTTTTGGGGTGGGGGGCAGGCTACCCAGTCAGAATCAGAATCGTTTTTATTGGCCAAGTATGTGAGCGAACACATACAAGGAATTTGGTTCGAGTCGATGGTGTCTCTCAAGCACAACAGTATAAAACACAACAATATTTAAACAACACAATGAACAGTATACTGAGCAGTATAATAAACAGTAATACACAATCTACAGTATGAATAAGTGTATGTATGAACATATGTATGTATGTATG
>JBBIGA010104951.1:0-10827 GCA_037576975.1 Alestes dentex | reverse complement strand
ACGGTTCTACTCCACATTATGGCAAGAACCACTAAACTAAGTAAAAAGAAACAACAGTCCATCATTACCTTATTACAAAACATATTCTGGTTTGTTTAACTTGTTTTTTTTGTTTACTGCATAATCCCATGCGTTCCTTCATCATTTTGTTTGTTTTCAATATTAATCTACAATGTAGAAAATAATAAAAACAGAAAAAACACTCATTCAGTGAATCAGTGGCCGGGGAGCACTGGGTGCGGACGGTCCCTTGCTCAAGGGTACCTCAGAGGTGCCACTGGCAGTCCTGGGATTCGAACCCACAGCCTTCTGATCACAGGGGTGACTCCTAAACCACCAGGCCACCAGCAGCCATGTTTAGTATTTTTATTTTTTACCCGAGTAGGTGAACTTCAGCCAAAAACTGTGATTGTGCAATAAAATGAAACATACATTTAAATGTTTCCTGCTGTTTTTGACACTGAAAAATGAAACATCTGTGCTTTATGGCCATCTTGACTGGACATGAAGAACCCAACGGAGTGTTCTCTGACAGTTGCACAGTACCGTATGCAACAGAGACACAATAAAAATGCGTCTAACCTGGCATGAGTCAGCTCCTCCTTTCAGGTATCCAGCACAGATGTTCCATGGAGAACGCCCCGATCTGCCGCACTCTCTAGAGGGGAGGAGAGGAACCTGCGCCGAGTGTAGAGACACACTCACTTCTCCTACACACACACAAACAGTCTGGCGTCACTAAGTGTGTGAGGTCTTTCCCCTGATAATATTGTAGCCAAGTAATATTACGCCTAAATCCTAATCCCACCCTTAACAAGAAGGCAATGCAATGAAAACAGCACTTGTCAAACTTCCCTCTGCAACTCCCTTCCTTAGAAAATCCTCAGCTCTCATCAGATTTAAAAGTCTTAAGACCTACCTTTTCACATTATAATTGTTGACTACTGTGTTGTTTTTACATGCTTTCTCATTATTATGAGGACATTTGGTTCTCTTTATGAATCTAAATCCAGAAACACAGGTGTACTTGATGAAAAGTCCTTTTTTATAGGTATTATTGGAGAAATCATGCTAGTCTGTTAAATTGAATGCAGTTCCCTAGACAGAGATCCAATACAAGTTCAGCTCACCCCCACTGTTTGTAGCCCCCCAGCCTGATATCCAGCACATGGAACCAAGGGCAAAACTTTCACCATAGTTTGGCAGGCAGATGGGCTGGACATTACCTAAGACAGAGTACAGGAACAGTTTAATGGTAAAAAGAGATTTGCCAAAGACATTTTCCTATGAAGTATTTGTGGATTCAAAGCCTTGGTCAAGGAAGGAGATAAAGATATAATGTGATAAATACTGTACAATATCAGAACACATTTAACACATTTGCTTATTCAGTATGTTTATTATAGATGAATATTAAGCCCCTTTCACACTCAATTCATGGGACATTGACTGAACACTGGTACCGGGCTTTACATAATTGTTTAACTTAATTTACTTAACATATTTAATGTTTTGTGTGTGTGTGTGTGTGTGAGTGTGTGTATATATATATATATATTTATTAGGGCTGGGCAAGTTAACGCATTATTGCATTAACACATTATTTACTTAACACCAACAATTATTTTATTTTGCATTAACACAGTTTTTTATTACTATTATTTTTAAAGTGCGGTGCTTTTTGTGTGCTCGACCCCTTCACCTCACTCTAACAGAGAAACTTGCTACTGAACATAGACTGTTTATGAACATAGACTGTACCTGTTCAGAAAAAAAGAAAACAGATTTATAAATGTGAACTTGCTGTTTACTGGAAGGTGACTGCTATAATGTTATGATTGTGGCTCTGGAGGGTAACTTGTTTTAAAAGTAATACACTACTTTTGAATTAATGATTGAATTTTGTGTATAATCAAGACGGTTAATCTAATCATTGCCCAGCATTAAAATAAATAAATAAATAAATAAATGTAAAAAAAAGTCTGTACACTTTTACAGGTACTATTCAGGCTTTACTCCATGCCATTCCTATTTTACAGGGATGCACTCATTCATACCTGCCATGAACGACCTGCTAAATAAGATGTGATGTCACAAGCATTACTTCCGAATAATGTAAAAAAAAATACGCTCTTTCTATTCTGCTTGGCTGAGAAGATATCATAAGTAACAGTGGCCACATTAACTGCCTCTTACTCACTTCCTCAAAGTGGTGTAGTGACAGTACAGTACTGTTAATTGTGCAAAAAGAATGTGTCATTTTAAATCAGTTAATTAAAACAAAATGTGTCAAATAACATTTTCATCACCATGCCGATTAAAGTTTAGGGTCCAAAAAAAAAAAAAAAAAAGAGAAGCAAACTCTTACCAGTGAAAACGAGTGGCTGTGTGAGCTTGATGAGAGCGATATCATAGCCCAGGCCCTCTGGGTGATATGAGCCATGGTAGAGGATCTTCATCACTGAGAGGTCGCTCGCCCCACTCACAGGCTGGTCTATGAGGCCCACACGCACCGACCATAAAGCTGGATTAGCAAAGCTAGACCAGAGAGAAAGAAAAGAAAGCAATTCAATACTCATTTGTTATACTATTGAAACATATTTGCACATATTTGCACTTAAACAGTCCTAAAACAGAGAAAGAAATATAACACATATTATCTCAGCTCTTTACTTCTTCCCACGCATTGTACTAAACAAACTCCAGGACCACGGTGCAACAAAAAAACAACACAAGACGAGACCAGTGTGAACAGGACAGGGCTACACAGAGAGAAAAGAGTTTAAAACACAGGAGTGAACAGGACAGCACTATTTTTGTGCCCACAAAAAGCAGATACAGAGAATAAAGTGTTTTCAGATAGTGGATTGTAGCAGTTGTGTCGTTAAATGTGCAAAAAATGCTAAGATTAATGCTAGAGAACATAGATATGGTTTTATATGTATGTATGTTTTATTACATTCATGTATGTAAAGACATCATCATATAATGAATGTTTTATTATATTCATAACTCACCCATATACGCAGTGTGCGGCGGTGACTATCCACTGATTGGTTATCAGTGATCCTCCACACAAGTACTGGTTCTGGTACTGTAAGCTGACCTGCCAGGGGTGCTGCCCAGAGACAGAGACAGCCCCCCCCACAATACGACTGCTGACACCAGGTCTGGAGCCACACTCTTATTAAACACACAGACACACGCCGTTCAGGAGTTCGCTCTTAAAAGAATAAAGTATTATGCACTATACAGTTGTGGCCAAAAGTCTGAGACCACTAGTAAAAAAAAAACCTTAATGTTTTGAAATCTTGTCTACTTTAATTCTAAGTTTTTTTTATTGCAAATTATGTTATCAAGCAATCTGAGAAAAAGGTAGAACTGAATTTTAGAATTTCAGAAGTGTCCTATTTTGCTTTAGTGACAGTCTGCACTCAAACTTCACAAGCTTGTGCAAGTTTACAGTCATGACTCATCAAATCCACCTGATCCAATATCAGACCCGGCGTCGTCTGCATTCATACTTTAGTAAAAAGGATGAGGCTAGAAAAACTGACCTTTTTTGATTAAAGGTCTTAACATGGTCAGTGTTATAACTTTAACTTTAAAATCACCTGGAAAGAGTTCAGAAACATTTCTTCTTCTATTCATCATCATAACATTTCTTCTTTTTCAAATAATTAAAATTCTAAAAACTTTCTGCTATTTATTGCCAGGTAAAAAAAAAAAAAAACTCCCATATTTTCACTGTAGTCTCATACTTTAGGCCTCCACTGTACATTTACACAAATGTCCTCTTAAATCTAATGTAGTCAATCAGGCAAGAAATGCTGGTGTCTGAACTTGGCTTCCTTACTTTTGCACTGGATCTATGAGGCTAATGTACTTAACAAGTATTGAAAGCTTTAGGTCCCCAAGGGTCACGCAAACTGCATACCATAATCATAACACACTTTGTTTGAAGTGTATAATTTTACGAATCTGGAATCGACTTGCTTATATGGTTTCTGACAATGTACAACAAGCTGTCTCTATAGAAATTGACAAAAATACAATTTAGGCTTTGTGGTGGCTGCTAGTAATGTTTTAGCTTTAACCCACTTTACCAGTTTCTAAAGGTAACACATAACCAGTTATGAGGTCAACTCAAAGGTCACCAGGTGAGATGTTAACCTTTACAGTACCTACAATAGTCTTGTAGCTCTAGTGCAAAACTAAAGAGAAACACACTGGACACCTGACGTGTCTTTTCATGTATATATTCCTTTAAGCTGGTCTGGGATGACCTTTTTACAGAAAAAAACTGAGCTCATAACACACACTGACAAAGTATGACAACAGGCAAATCTGACCACAGGCAAGCACACGCATGCACAAATAATGTCGTATAACTTTAGCTCACCTATACATTTAAGCGCCGTGACCAGCCCTGACCTGCACTGAACCTTCCTGTTCAAACAGAGATCATCTCACGTAACACATTTTCACACACATGGGGTCTATTTTTCTAAAACAAGCAAGAGCAACACGTCATGCAGAAAACGCAGAAGGCATTTCTTAAACGTTAGAGTCAATCCATGTGAAGGCTCCCAACTGCCATCTCAGATTTGTTTAATATTCTTAGGAAATAATGACATTATGCCCAACACACAGTATACAAAGATACGATGTCTTTAGTAGCATGTTTAATACAAGTCGTCTATCCTCATTCTTTCACAAAAAATAGTCCCGTTAGTGCATTTTCATTTTTAGTGGTTCAAATGTGTTGTTCTAAATACCATAATACGTTCCACTCACACTTCTTAGGCCTCTTAATTTCAGAAATGAAAGAAAATAGAAGCCTTGTGTTTACTGAATTTATTTTTATATCAGCTTTTTAACACTGTATTTTTATCTTTGAAAGTACGAATCGAATCATGGATGACCAATCTGTAACTGACTACAGTCAGTTCTTAAGCTGTTGCTAAAACCACCTAATCTGCAGTAGAGGAAGTGATTTAGTCAGGATCCAGTACTTAATCCTTAAATTGCAGGTGTTAACCTTTCCAGCCTGAGGTTAATGTTTGTGCAAACTTGTCTTGACAAGGGCTTAAAAGAGATGTTGAAATATATTGCTGTGCAGAGCCAGCGGCGGATGATCGTATGCTGAGCCTACCTGAGGTAGGAGGAGTTGTGGACTTTGAAAGTGGGCAGAAAGGAAGGATTGAGTGTCACTGTCTTCTTCTGGAGGGCTGACTCCACGAAAGAGAGAGAGACTGATGAGGAGTTCACGTAGCTGTAAGGACAGAGAGAGAGAGAGAGAGAGAGAGAGAGAGAGAGAGAGTGTCTTTGGGAATGTACTCTTAAAGGGTTCTTTAAGAGTGATGCCATGAAAGAATAAGACGGTCCTTAATTATGTCTTTTTGTAAAAACAATCAAATCTGGAAAATGTAAATATAAGGTTCTAAACCAATTACATTTTACAAGACAGTATACAGTATATCCAGATCATCAACCACTTGGAAATCTTTATTTTTTTAGACTGCTGGTTTATAGAGTGTACAAACATGCAGTACTGACCAACTAAACCACTACTGTACAAAATCACTTATGTACATTGTGAACTTCATTACCGATAACAGAGTTCTCCTGATTTAACAATGTAGGCTGTACGTAATGTGTTTATTTTGAACACAATGAGTGTGTATATATATATATATATAGTCCAGGTTTACGCTTCATGGATTTATGCCTTTGACATAGCAGGATTTAAGCCAAAAGTGCTAACATTCACCATGCTAACAATGCTAACCACGTTAATGTTCCAGCTTGTTAATGCTAAACCTGATTATGTACCACTGTGCAAAACTACATGCTGTAACAGCGACCTTTTAACTACATACAAATTAAATGAATCAACTCTAAATAAAGATATTTCAACGAAAACTGAGCAGAAGCTGTGCTACAACTTCTCATTAGAAAGTTCTGACAACGTTCTGTTAAGCTTGTCTAACCTCGAGGGCAGCTGCAGGCTCCTGCGGACCCCCTCATGATTCAAAGATATTTTTCCCCTTGAGTCTGTTGTATGATTAACTGTTGGCTCTCTGTGTGAGTTCTGTGTGCTGCTAGTGTGCAATGAGGGATGAAAGAGAAGGGTGGAGAACTCAGTTCACACATCTCTCCACAAAGAGGTGTGTGATAAAACAGACAGCACAGCGCTAGTTTTCTTCACATGGAGAATCATGTACAGAAACTCACATTAAAAAAATTGTAAACACAATAAAATCTCATAATTTTTCACTTTCTTATTCCCTGCCAAAGACTGCTAGGTTTGCAACAAACAAACATTTTAACAATACCATTAACCAAAAATTACACCTATAGGGACCTTTGCAAAGTAACCCTCTCCTCCATATTTTGACTATGATTCTTTGATTTGTGTGGATAAACACTTTTAAGAAACCTGATCTTAAAGTTTATGCGTCGTCTGGATGAATCCACCAACAGTATCACGGTGGCGCTCTCAAATCCCATTGTGAGTTGTTCCCGGTACACATCCAGACTGAGAGTGCATTTGGCTGAAATGTCTGTATGTAATTTAATTCTTTTTGTTTTTATCTGTTCTGTCTTGTGTGGTTATGGACATGAGTCTGTCAAATAAAATAACAACTACTACTACTACAATGCTAAGCACTCCTTGCACACCTTGTCTCCGTAACAGAGCCAAAAACACACACCCACACACAGCACACACAGATCTTTCCTATTGTGAGAGCACAGTAATCGACACCTTTAACATTACAACGCCGTCATACTCTGTTGTGTGAGCGCTGTCTGGAGCACTGGAACCATCTAGACAGAAACTGCAGTCAATAAGGCACCACAAGCCGCAGTTCCTGACTGCTGCAGTAAACCGAGGCTGCAGTCAATGCATGCATTTGAGCAAAGGCTCACCGATGGTTAAAATGAACATCTTGACCTACTTATGGCGCGCGTGCGTTTGCTGGGATGATTTTCCCCTTCATTTAATAGCAGACTGATTTTAATAGGATTAACTAAGCAGTTAATGTGGGCGCTGGGAATAAAGGAAGCCGTATTACACCCACACACTGCGGTGGGCTGGGAAAAGACACACACACACACACACACACACACACACACACACACACACACGCACACAAACGCGCACACACCCTTCACACTGACAATAATGCACATGACAAAGAAGTATGAAACTACGTGATGCACTACGAGGAATCCCTGTTTAGGAAATTAGGTGTCTGTAAAAACTGTACAAGTAAAAAGCAAAACTGAACAAGATCAAACACACACAAATGCCATTAGGAATTACATGATGATTTTGCACATTTACGAGTGTCACAGCTGGGGGACTGTGGAACTACTACTCAGGGCCTTGAGGCGGAGGAGGCCAACAAGGGGCCTGGCCTAAAAAGTTTGCTTTTATGTACAATTTTTAATAACTAAACAAATATCATTAAAGTAAATCAGTTGAGGCTAAATTCTGCACTCATTAAAATCACTCTGGAGGCTAAGTGAGTAAACATAAAAAGAAATGGTTTTAGTTAGAAGAGTAAAGCTGCATCCTTTTACATGCATATGTGAATATACACTAATCAGCGGTAACATTAAAACCAACTGCCTAATATTCTATAGGTTCCCCTCAGGCCACCAATATAAGTCAGCATGTTGAGGTCCTGACTCCACAAGCTGTGCCGTGCTATCTGCACTAAGTCCTGTAAATTGTAAGCTGGGGGGTCTCCATGAATTGGACTAGTTTGTCCAGCATGTCCCACAGATGCTCAGTCAGATTGAGATCTGGAGAATCTGGAGACACTTTTTGTCCTGTTCCTCAAACCATTCCTGAACAATGTTTGCAGTGTGACAGGCAAGATTATCGATCTGAAAGAGGCCACTGCCATTAGGGAACACAAGCGGTCCTAGAGTTACGACGCAGTTCCGTTCCTACGACAGTGAAGTAACCCGAATTTTGGTGTAAGTCGAAACACACCCTAGCCTGAGTCACTTACCGATCCCAACACATCTGTAAATTCATATTCTAGCACATAAAAACACAACAACGGCAACTCCTTCACTCAAACGCCACGTTACTGTGTATTCTTCTGCCGCGCGTATCCGAACTAGTTCACACACATACGTCTCAATTTTTAAAACGTTTTTATGGGAGCGAGCATCATAAACCTAAAACGTCGTATGTCGAGACTTTTGTAACCCGAAGACCGAAGACTACTTTTGCAGTGGAGGAGTGTACTTGGTCTGCAGCAATGTGATTCAAAATGACATCCACATACACTCCCAAGGTTTCCCAGCAGAACACTGCCCAGAGCATCACACTGCCTCCATTCTTCCCATACTACGTCTTCGGGCAGTCTCTTCCCCAGGTGAACCATTAATGCAGACAGCCGTCCACATTATGTAGTAGAAAACATAATTCATCAGACCAGGCCACCTTCTTTCATTACTTGGAAGCGGACAGGGGTCAGCATGGGTACTCTGACCAGTCTGCAGATACAAAGCTCAATACCCAGCATGCTGTGTGTTTTCTGTGGGATCCAACCAGACAGGAAAGCCTTCACTCCCCATGGACACCAGTGAGCCTTGAGCGCTTGTTCCTTGTACCAGTTTTGATAGACATTAACCACTGCAAACTGGAAACACCCCACCAGACGTGCTGTTTCAAACATGATCTGATCCGGTCATCAAGCCATCACAATTCAGACCACAATTCAGTCACTCAGATCCTAACGCTTGCCCAATTTTTATGCTTCCCACACAATTTCAAGAGCTGACTGCTCACTTGCTGCCTAATATTTCCCGCCTCTTGAAAGGTGCCACTGTAATGAGATAATCAATGTGATTCATTTCACCTGTCAGTGGTTTTATGTTCCAGCTGATCTGTGCAATTACTTTTGCAAGAGGTAGGAAAGAGGACCACAGAGAACCCAGCTGGAGTTCTTGATTTTAGATACAAGGTAGGTGTACTTACTGAAGAGGGTCCTCAGTGTACACTATATGGACAGAAGTATTGGGACGTTACTCCAACAGGGGCTTTAATGACACTGCATTCAAATACATAGACTTTAATATGGAGTTGGTCCCCCTTTGCAGCTCTAACAGCTTCCACTCTTCTTACAAGGCTTTCCCCAGGATTCTAGAGTTTCTGAGGGAATTTGCGCCCATTCATTCTGTGAGCATTTATGAGGTCAGGAACTGATGTTGGATGAGAAAGTCTGGCTCGCAATCTCCGTTCCAGTTCATCCCAAAGGTGTTGGATGGGGCTGAGGTCAGGACTCTGTGTGGACCAGTCAAGTTCTTCCACACTGAACTCATCCAGCCATGTCTTTCACAGTTATGCTGGAATAGAAAAGGTTCTTCCCCAAACTGTGTCTACAAAGTTGGAAGCATGGTGTTGTCCAAAATGTCTTGGTTTGCTAAAGCATTAAGATTGACCTTCACTGGATATAAAGCCCAAACCCTAAAAAACAGGTGTGTCCCAATACTTTTGTCCATATAGTGTATATGTAAACTCCTGCAGTTTTGTTCGATTTAGCATTATTGTTGCACATTACATCTCCTTCCTCCAACCTTTATCCTGGTGGTTTAACTGCACTGTAAAGCCCAGCTACTACTCCAACAAACCAGATGCAGGTAATCAAAGTGTTTCAATTGAACGTAAGAGCCAGGTGTGAATTTGAGAGCCTAGACCTCAAGGCCAAGGCCTAGGTTTGTACCTGTTGTAGCCAAGCTGTTTGCAGACAGACATCCCCAGACTGGAGCTCCAGTTCTCCCAGCACACGGAGCTCCACACACCTCTACTGCGGATCTGCAGGACAGAGTGTTTCCCACTCAACCGCACTGAGAGAGAGAAAGAGAAGGTGAGTGTAGGCGTGCTTCATACATCACCTTCTTGACATAAAAATATAAGTGAGCTAGCCATATGCTTGCCATGCATATTACAAACGATCTCTAGAGGCTTTTGGTGTTTAGAATTACTATTGATTATGGTGATGTGGAGACTGACTCAAACCCACTGAGTTGAAGATTAGGCTTACATACACCTCCGGAAAAAAATAAGAGAGCACTGCAATTTATGTTTAAATCACCATCTCTATGAGTTTGACAACCATTCCATGCCAGTGTCTGTTAAATTCCTACACAAGCACCTCATTCTGATTTATGAGGTACTGATTAGTGATCACCTGAATCAAATCTTATTTAATGAGGAAAAGTATAAAAACACTGCTGTAATCAACTGCTGTCCTCTCACAATGTGACCAGTTGGATGGTAAAAACACTACTAGAAGTTCATCAAAGGTAATTATTAGGGATGTGCACGAGTACTCGATTAATCGATTACTCGAACCCATCAGCGACGATCGAGCATGAAAATGATGATCGATTGGCTCTGAAAATGCCTTTTTTTTAAAAAATTAAACTACTTTCATTCTTTCTGATTGGCTATGCTGTTATTTGGGTGGTAGTCTGATATTTGATTGGTTATGGCTGTGAGAAGTTGCCGTCTAGAGACAAGACCGGAGCACAGAGCGAAAATGGCTTCTAAAGCACGCAGCGATGTCTGGCAACACTTTGAAAAACTTGACGAAAAAACAGTCAGGTGTAAGATGTGCAGCGCCACACTCGTCTACAACTCCACAACAAGTTCGATGCGTTATCATCTTGCACATAAAGACAAAAAAGGAGATGATGCCGATGCCACTACCAGCAGTCAGATGAGCATAAGAGATTTCACCATCAGACAGAAATGCGACAAAGGTAGGGCAGAGAAGATGACGCAGTTAATAGCAGAAA
>JBBIGA010104930.1:0-10828 GCA_037576975.1 Alestes dentex | reverse complement strand
GGGGTGAGGAGGATGGAAACATGGTCTGATTGTCCCAGTTGGGGGTGGGGTGCAGCCTTGTATGCACAGGGAATGTTTGTGTAGACAAGGTCTAGCATGTTTTCCCCACGTGTGGCAAAGTCAATGTGCTGGAGAAATTTTGGCAGGACTTTCTTTACATTCTTTTGCATTATTGAAGTCTCCACCAATTATGAAAAGTCCATCGGGATAAGTGTTTTGCAGGTCGCTTATCTTCCCGTACAGCTCTCCCAGTGCGTCGTTAGCTTTAGCACTGGTAGCATTAGCGCTATGAGGGATGTAAACAGCCACGACAATAACTGAAGTTAACTCTCTTGGGAGGTAGATAGGTCTGCAATTCACTGCCAGAATCTCCACCAGAGCCGAGCAGTGTGCTGTGGCGATCGCCGCGTTCGTGCACCATTCCTTGCTGATGTAAACACACAGCCCTCCGCCTCGCGTCTTGCCCAACAACGCAGCTGACCTGTCTGGCTAGCCCTTGAAGCTGGATAGCGGAGTTGGCAATGCCCTCATGCAGCCATGTCTCGGTGAAGATTAGTACACAACAGTGCCGCAACTCTTTCCGGGAGGTCACGAGCAGTCTTATGTGGTCCATTTTGTTGTCAATGGAGCAAACATTTGACAGGAAAACAGTGGGAAGCACTGGCCAGCTGGGGTTAGCTTTTAGCCTAGCATGGATACCTCCACACTTTCCGCGCTTCCACTTTCGTGTACACCGCTTTTGGCGCCTTTCCAGTCAGTCTCCAGAGCTAGCCAGGGCCGAGGTCTTTAGCCTTGGTGCTTGGAGGAGCCCGTATCGGTGTAGCTTTTCTACCGTGTCTCCGTCTACCGCCGCTTTGTTGTTTTTTCCAATGTTGACAAGAGATTGGCGATCATACTTGAGCTTCATTTTTGCAGATGAATTTAGTTTGAGCGGACGAGTAACATAAATTAGTAGACAATATACTATTCCTACACTATTGTTTGCTCCCGAGTAGCCGCTACGTCCTAGCGCGCCACCGTCTTGGAAACATCAGTGTGGCTCCTACCATGTTCGGCATTGCTAACATACCTCAGTCCATGTTTATTGATGGCAGTGAGTCATACATGGTCAGAAACCACATATTCAAGTCTATTGGAGACTTGTGAACAACTCCATATAGTCTGGGTTGGGTGAGTTACTTCAAAAATGTAGAGATTTCAGACCCTAGTGTTAGGGTAAAGTATTCAGACATCACAGCTGTTGGTTTGCAGCTTTAAGGTGTCTACAGTAAGAAGAAATTACCTTATTGCAGCTCTGTGGTTCAGTCGTGTTCCATTCCTCTTAGCAAACCATCTTCAGCTCCCCAAGGTTACAAGGGTCTCTGATGGACTTGCAATTCCAAAAGCACCCTTAGATTCACAATGGGATCCAGGTCAGGAGGTCAGCAAGAACATGCAGAACTTTACCTTCTTTAGCGGCCAGTCTTGAGTAGTTCTAGCTGCACATTTGGGGTCATCTTGTTGAAACATCCATCTCCTATTTCTCAGCTGATGGATTTGAGTTCCCATCTAATATCTCCCATTACACTGCTCCTTTCATGTCTCCTTCAATGGCCTGTGATGCTCCAGTACCATCTGCAGAAAAGCAGCCCCAGATCATGATGCTCCCACCTTCGTACTTCACTATGGGCATGGAGTTCTTGGGGTCAGACCTTCTTTCTACAGACATGATTGGCTGAATTACTGCCAAATATGTCTAGCTGTGGTCAGTCTGAGTTTTTTCCAGGACAGTTCTGATTGGTCTAGGAGCTCATGTCATTTGAGACTCCCCTTTGAGTTTCTTCTTCAGCACAGGAGTTCACCACAGAGGAACGGAGATGGTTCATCAATGTTTAATTCCTTATTGTTCTCTGTTTTTTGCTGCTCATGTTCCTCTCAGCTCTTCTTCAGATACTGCTGGCTGCTCTCTTACTTTCTGTATCAGTCTGAGAGAGATCTTACATGGAGCTCCTGTCCCAGGATGATAAGTTGTGGTTGCATAAACTCTCCTCTTGAATATAACCAGTTGTTCTGATGGGCTGTTTAAGGTCTTTGCTGGGATTCTGTAGCTTTTTCCATTCCGGTGTTGTTTAATAGTGTCATCCCTGAGGGAGCAAGATACAGTACATATACAATACCGTGCAAATGTCTTGAGCCGCCCTGCAATTAAATCTGGAAAGCATCTGACTGGCAATGGCTTCATGTTTTAGCATCAACAATCCCAAACATGTTACCAATGCAGTCTAAGCACCTCGATAGAAATAAACAAAGCCCTGATCGCAACATTACTCAAGCAGTGTGGATCATCTGGACAGAGAACAGAACAAAAGTCCAAAGAAGAGCTTTGGAAGGTCCTTCAAGAGGCCTTCCTAATGGCTGCTCAAAAGACAATTAAAAAGTTTGGCAGGTCAAAAAGTAAGAAAACAGTGATCCGACGCGTCGGGTACAGGTCCTTAATGGATCATTTTTATTTTACATTCTACATTTTACATTACTGTGCTAACGTCTTGAACCACCCATTATTTCTTACTATTTTGTTTCCAAAGAGCCAGACCTTTTTGTATTTTTTATGTAGTTCTTGAGGAACAGTTCTCCAGGCTTCCTGAAGGACTTCTAAAGGCTCTCATTTTCAGTCCAGTCCCTGAACCTGACCAGTTTCAGAGGATTGAGGGTTGTTTCACACAGCGACTTACATATGAATCATTCAAGCAGAATAAAACACATCTAACTGAAGGCCTGAACCAGTGAAAAACAGGTGCAGATGATTCTAGATGACCAGGCCAATGATTAGTATACTGGTGGTGCTGAATGCTAAGTGGTTTAACACCTTTATCAAGAAACCTTGTATTTTTACCAGACACTTTCCAGCCTGTTGCTGTAAAAAATGTTCCAATTTCTTGCATTTAATCTACTCAATACACCAAAGATAAGACAGTTTCACAGGCATGAAATAGTATTTTCACACCAACAAGGTGATTCAAATCAAAATAGAAAGAAATGAGGAGCAGTTCAAGACTTTTGCACAGTATTATATATCACTTAAAGGGTGATGGGCATGTGAAAATGAATTATTGCTGTTTTTTACACATAAAGCAACATAAACACTGTCAAGTTAACTTGAGGGATAAACAGTGCTTCATTGTTTGAGTATTAAATCCATATTTGCACTAAAACATGATATTGATGATTGTTCTGCTGTGCAGATCAATGCGTCAAATAGTCAATTTTTCAGCGCTCAACCAAAGCTGATACAACAAGATCAATACATAATCAGAGTCAGAGATCAATGGTTTTGCTCGACATTAATGTTTCATGTTCATTCACATACTGCTGATGTTTTTCTGTTTTAATTGTCCGTATTAAATAGGATTATAGTTGTAAATACCAAGTTATTTATGTAGCTGAATGAGTAATAAGGCATGAATGGCCTCCACCGTCATTGCAGTCCTCCTCCAGCTTCAACACGTATCACTAAAAGTAATTACTGACAGTTTTGTTGTTGTTTTTTGCACATTCGAACACCCTCGGGTCTTAATTCCTCATGCTAGTCTTTGCTCGCCACTACATAACCAACCCATGACTCACTGCGCCTCTCCAGCCACAAGGAAATGTCAATACTAAGTACGTTGTCATATTAATGATGTGTTTTAGCTCCCATTAGAGGTGGATTTGTGATAAAACTGCAGGCGTGTCGATGTTAAACTGAGGATGAGGATGAGGGAGTAATAATGATTTAAAGCACCTGACTAGAATTACATTTTAGGAAGACAGCATCTCATTTATCTTCGTTTATGCTTTTTCTAAAGTGTGTGACCATTTCACATCTGTAGTTTAGCTTTGAAGAAGAAAATCTACCAATTGTCTCCCATTTCCCCATATTTAAAACAATCTCTTCAGGGTGGATTTGGGTTATTGTAGATACTCTGATTGCTTTATAGTGGAGGTGAATGGAACCAGAAGTCTCCAACACAAATCCAGCCGTTTTATTCACTATTGACCCCCAGTGAAGCTCCATGTGTCTCTGAGTGTTTATATGCCTATTGATGATGGTACAATACTGAATCTGAACCACATCACTCTTCTTTGGGGACTATTTTGCCTCACAATCCCCTTGTATCCCTCCACCATGGGTTTAGTTTTAGGGGCCAAAATCTTAACAAAACTAACCATAATCATTTCCTGGAACAACTTTCCGTGATGAGCTTTTAGAGGCAAATGTCTGGTTTCATTCAACTCCACTGTGAACAGTTATGACTTGGAACCCACTCTGAACCTCTCTGTTTATGTCTCAAACGCTGAATTATTCTGGGAATTGGGAAAACATACAAATTTTATGTAGATGTTGTGATAAATAGATAAAAAGGTGTCTGTTACAGTCTCTCATTGGGATGAAGATGATTTTTACCACCACGCTGTAAAATTCAGCCCCACAACAGTATGGAAGAATATGTTTAAGCAATAGAGTCTGGAGAGGTCAATGGCAATTTACACTGTTCATCCCGGTCAAAGGGACTGAGCGTTTGCTTTTTTTATTCTGCTTCCCGGCCCGTGTCTTAATTACCCTGTGTAATTAGCTTCTTCATATGCCAGTATTTACCTCCAGAATGTGACCGATGCCCCTGAGTTTTGAATGATGTTATCTCCTAATGAGGGGCAATCAGATGCTTTTCTCTGTGGGCGCGAAACATACGTTAATAATGCAGACATTAAAGAGTGACATTGAGGAGGAAATCGTCTGGATGGAGACACAGCCCAGCGAGTGTGACAGGAATCAAATCAGCAGCTGTCAGAACAACACAACAACAAGCACACATCATAAATAGGTAATCATTTATGTGTAACACTAATGCCGCCTATGTATTATATTTGTCCAAGTATATGTATATGTATATATGTATGCAAATATATGTAATAATGTATTGTACGTATGTATTATAAATATGTAAATGTCTATGTATATGGAGAATATAAATGCAGAATATAAAAAATAGAAAGTTTAATGAAACACAAAGTCCACAAAGACAAAAGGCAACAATCCAAAACCATAGAAAACGGGTCAAAGAAGCACAAGAGAGCAGGTCAAAGAAGCACAAGGAAAAAACACAGTCCAGAACTACGCTCAGTAACTAGGTAGGGCTAGTATACTTCGCACTGGTAGATAGTCCTGCAGGTCTATATATAGTACTAGGAAGCCTAGTACTCTGGTGAACTAGATCTATGCCCTGAGGGCCTGGAGCTGTAATCTGAAGAGGGCTGTCTGGGAGCATCTGACTGGGACATCACCTCCAATTCCGTACCAGTCCTTACACCAATATCAAGCACACATCCATGAAGAGCACAGTGACTTTCACGCCGAAATAATTGAGAAATATGTGTGTGTGTGTGTGTGTGTGTGTGTAAAAATAACATGTTCTAAATTCATTATATACATACGCACTAACGAATGTAACAATATTGTCTCTTATGTATTATATATGTGAGTCTCTATATGTCATAATAATATGCCCCATGTTACTAATATACAAGTATCTTTATGTAGTAATAATGTGCCCCGCAAGTCTCCTACATCATAAGTATATGTATGCATATAATGACAGTCCTGAAAATAAAAATGAGCACACACCCCCGGTGTGTTTGCTCTGTCTGGGAATCCTAAAACAGTGTGACGTTGTCTGACAGTCGTGAGCACATCTGTCTGACAGATCACTAAAAGCCTTTTCCTGCGGAGCAGTGGGTTGCTGAAGGTCCCCTCGGGACGACAGACATAATAATGATCACACCACTGACCCTTTTTACACTGGAGATGGATATGTCAACAAATATCAATCTCTCCCTCTCTCTCCCTCTCTCTCTCCTTTCTCTCTCTATCTCTCCTTTCTCTTTCTCTCTCTCGCACACACACACCTTCTCTTCTTTCTCTTTCTCTCATGCTCTCCTTTCTCTCTCTCTCCTTTCTCTCTCTCACTATCTCTCTTTTTCTCTTTCTTTCTCTCACTCTCACTTTCTCTCCTTTTCTCTTTCTCGCTCTCTCTCTCTCTCTCTCTCTCTCTCTCTCTCTCTCTCTCTCTCTCTCTGAACCTGATCAGACTCTGAAAGTTGTTTGCCACGCTATCGTGTGTCAGATAAACAGAATGTGTTCAGTATTCAGGGAGGAGAGAGATGACAGTCTGACTGTCTTCACACTGCAGGGGTGTGCGTTTGTGTGTGTGTGTGTGTGTTTGTGTGTGTGTGTGTGTTTATAATTATGATAATTAAATTAAAGTCGGTTGTTTCATACAACACCAAAAATCTATAAATAATAAACAAATGACATATGTGAAAAGGTGCACAATGAGCTCATTAGGGACATGCTAAACACTAGAGTAGCATGGTTAACCCTTGCTGGCGTGGCCTCATAGCAACAGTGACTGTCTGCCTAACAACCATATTAACGTTCATTTTTTTCAGTTATTCTTGGAAACTTAAAACTGAAACTGTTTATATGCCTTCTAATACACAAACACACACACATGTCCTCCCTCACAACATCAACAAAACCTCCTACTAGGCCTTCCTCTTCTCTTCCCTGCAGCTCCATACTCAGCATCCTTCTCCCAACACACTCAGAGACTCTCCTCAGCATCATTCCCTAACCAACGCAATCTCAACTCTGACTTTTCTTCCAAAAGGTCCAACTCCAGCTGTCCCTCCAATAAACTCATTCCCAATTCTGTCCATCCTCGTCACTCCCAACAACACCTGGCACCTCCAACTCTGCTTCCAGTCTTTTCCTCAGTGCCACTGTCTCCAAACCATCAAACCAGACAACACAGCTGGTCTGACAACCATCTTGTACTTCTTCTGTTTCACTCTCCCTGCTACCTGCCTGTCACAAATCACTCCTGCTGCTCTTCTCCACCCACTCCACCACACAAATCACTCCTGATGCTCTTCTCCACCCATTCCACCACACAAATCACTCCTGCTGCTCTTCTCCACCCACTCCACCACACAAATCACTCCTGCCGCTCATCTCCACCCACTCCACCACACAAATCACTCCTGCTACTCTTCTCCACCCATTCCACCACACAAATCACTCCTGCTGTTCTTCTCCACCCTCTCCACCACACAAATCACTCCTGCCGCTCTTCTCCACCCACTCCACCACACAAATCACTCCTGCCGTTCTTCTCCACCCATTCCACCACACAAATAACTCCTGACGCTCTTCTCCACCCACTCCACCTCACAAATCACTCCTGCAATTCTACTCCTTGCGTTTCTACTCATCATTCCACCGTCCTCCCTCTCAAGCTATTGTAGCTGTTAAGCTACAATAGCTTGCTTGCTGGCTACTATAGCTTGCTGGCTACAATGGATGGCTAGATGGCTAGAATAGCATGCTCACATTGTACAATGTTTGTTAATGTATGTTATGTGAATTGTTTGTTTTTTCCAATTTTTTAAATAACATCAAACTGCCAGGGACTGCAATTAGCCTGATGGCTAAATCTGGTGCATTTCATGACTCTAAATGAACAAACAAACAAAAAACACTGGCTACAATAGCATGCTAGTCGCCAACAATAACTTGCTAACAAGTGTATAACTAAACCTACTGCACACCACCTAGTGGAAGCCTAGAGTATATCAGCCACTATGAAAGACATCACCTTAAAGATGCCACCAAAGATTTCTCTCACGTGATTTTAGTTCATTATTGCTCAGCAAAAGTGGCTGTCAGCAAAGTAGTGCAACATGGCTTCACCTCAGTTTCTACACCCAGGCCAGGCATGTTCTTTTTGGTCTCAAATTAGGCTGAGAGTTCGTCCCACAGCTCTAAGACACGGCTCAGTTTGTGGTGAATAATTGAAGTTGAAGGGAAAATGCCTTCCTACACGAGCGCCATTAGATAAGCTTGTCTTCCGCATGGCTGCTCATTTAAACTCCCTCAAAAGCATGAAAGAGAGAAAAAAAATGCAGCTCATACTCACTACAAAACCAACCACCTTAATTTTACCCCTTAAAATTACCTTAATATTGACCTTTATTTCCCATAGAGGAAATGAAGAAAAATTAAGGGAAAAAGTAGCACAGATTAAGGCTGATTAAGGGGTAAAACTACTGAATTTTCCCCATACTTTTTCAACTTTGCTGCTCAAATAATAGAACCTCCTGAATTAACACCGTTTTAAGGTAAAATTAAGGGGTCGGTTTTACAAATTAACAGTCACAATTTAAATGAAGTGCTTTGGTGTATTTTCAGGGATAAATGAAGGTAGGGTTAAGCACATTTTAAGTGCATTGTGTTTCGTAGTGACTGCTACAGTACCAGACGCTGACTTGCACTTTGTTGTGAAATTTGAATTATGCGTCTCCGTTCAGAAGGAGGCCCATTAAAACCCCAAATCAATCATATTCATTTGTGTAAAATCATTTTGACCCGCTGTGAATGTGTCCAGACCCGCAGGCCTGCTGGAGTGGACCACAGAGATCTTTAACTAATCAGCGAAAAAGCTCCTTTATGAATGTTTTTATTAGAGCTGATTCACTAATGCTTCACTAGAGCTTTAATTATATATTAACCCCTTTGGGTCCAGCAGGAACGGGAAGGAAAATGAAACACAGTTTCTTCTTATTGGTCTAAAGCAATTAAATTTAGTGTAGAATTAGTCTGGATGAATGTGTAATGTTGCTGGCTACAATAGCTTATTAGCTGGTTAAAATAGCTTGGTAGTGTCACATGCACTAGTCAGGTGACGCGCAAAGGTCAGAGGAAATGAGCGCGTCACATAGTATATAAACAGGAAATAGGATTTCCTAGGCGCTCATTCCCAACTCGCCCTGACTCTCTGCACCTTCACTCACGTGAGTAAACCTCTCTCTATTCTAGTGCATGATTGTGAACGAGGATTCCGGTGGGAATCATACTCTATTTAGAGCGTTCATAGATCAACTGCGTGATAAACCAGCCCTCTCGCTTCTGTCCGTGTCTGGGCTCATCCGTCACGCTACACGGGCGACACACACCTTCGACTCAGGTACGTTCTGGTCTACTTCACCTGTGACAGAATGAATGAGCCCCAGGTTGTGAGCCCAGCGGACTGGGTCCAACTTGTGGCGTTGGTTGAGCGGCAGGGGAAGGAGATCGAGGGTCTGAAGCAGGAGGTGCTTGGACTACGACATTAAGTCGCCTTCCTGCAACAGCGCTCGACTGAGATCCCCGCCGTTTCACCTCAGTTGGCTACTCCATCCGTTTCATCTTCTCCTCAACCCACCACTCAGACCACCCCCAAGATTTCCCTACCTGACAAGTGGAATGGTGTAGACGGGAAGTGCGAGGTATTTCTCACTAATCTCTCTCTGATTTTTGAGTTCCAGCCGGATCGCTATCCCACTGACAGAGCCCGGATTGCATTTCTCGTCTCCCTCCTCACCGGGCAGGCAGTGGAGTGGGCATCCGCCGTCTTGAGAGCTAACACCCCCGACTGTTATATCTACGAAAACTTTTCTCGACTCCTCAAGGCGGCTTTTCAACATCCGGATAACGAGGTGGAGGTGGCCTCCAAGCTTTACCACCTGCGGCAGGGAGAACGTCCGGTGAGTAAGTACACGGCAGAATTTCGTACCCTCGCCGTGCAGACGGCGTGGGGCGACTCCGCCCTCCGGACGGCCTTCTACAAGGGGCTAGCCTCCTGCATTAAAGATCAGCTGATGGGACAAGAGCTGCCCGAGACATTGGAGGGACTCATACAATTAAGCATGCGAATCGACCAGCGCATGAGCTCTCATCCCCGGGCTACCCCTCGTACCCTGCCGCCTACGCCAACCACCGCTCCATTTAAGGTAGTGACCAACCTTCCGGAACCTCCACCTCCTTGCAATGCCCACTCAGGAGCTGCGGGTGAACCCATGCAATTAGGGCGCACTTCTCTGAGCCAGGCGGAGCGGAATCGAAGATACCGAGAAGGACTATGCGCGTACTGTGCGGCCCCAGACCATCACCGCGCCATCTGTCCGCTCCATCCGGGAAACGGTCAGACCCGGTGAAGAAACGGAGGTCTTCACCCGGGTTCGTCCTCGCCACCTCCAAGATACCGACCGTTTCCCGTTTCATGGTTCAGGCTCACATCCAATCTGGCCACAAACAGGTCAGTGTCGCTGCTTTCGTTGATTCAGAAAGCAACTTTATTGACCAAGCCTATGCCGAGAAGTTGGGTGTGAAAATCGAAGCATTATCCCGGCCGCTTATTATAACTGCCGTTGATGGTCGACCCCTCCAAAACAGCCCCATTACTCACCTCACCTCTCCTCCTCTTATCCTGGGCTACCCTTGGCTCCTCCAGCATGACCCCCTCATCTCCTAGCGTCAACAGAAGATTCTCCAGTGGGGTTCGACCTGTTAAGAGCTATGTCTCGCCGCGGTGGCCGGGACGTGCTCGGGGGAGTCTCCAGACCCCGATGTCGACGCCAACACCGTCCCGGAGCCGTATCGGGACTTAGTGGAAGTTTTCAGTTGTCGTAGGGCTGTCCAACTTCCTCCTCCCAGACCCTACGACCTGGCCATCAATCTCCTGCCCGGTACGACTCCACCCCGTGGCCGTCTGTACGCCTTTTCTAAGGACGAACAGCGGGCCATGGAGGAGTATGTTGCCAAGGGGCTGCGCAACGGAACTCTCCGACCCTCGTCATCTCCAGCGGCCGCGGGATTCTTCTTTGTGAAGAAGAAGGATGGTGGCCTTCGTCCCTGGGTCGACTATCGGGGCCTTAATAAAATCACGGTGAAGAACCGTCATCCGCTCCCCCTTACCAACACCGCCCTGGACGC
>JBBIGA010104919.1:0-10829 GCA_037576975.1 Alestes dentex | reverse complement strand
CAGCCAATCAGCAGCAAGGAGAAATAAATAGCGTTCTCAGATTGGCTACTTTCAAACCTCCCGCCTCTGAGTACAGCTGTATTTCACCATCCCAAGACGTGCTTTCTCTGGACAGCACTGAAAGATTTATTTGTTATTTTTTATATGGAAATGTAGCTGAATTTATGTTAATATTTTTGTTACAAATTTAGTAAATGATACGCCCTCTCTCACACACGCACACAGACGCTCCTCCTCAGGGCTGCAGCGTCTGATCAGTCAGAGTTAATCAGTGTAAATGTGTTCAACTCCTGCTCTGTCAGTGCTCCAACACACTGGAGTGTGTGTGAGTCTGTGTGTGTGTGTGTGTGTGTGTGTGTGTGTGAGAGAGAGGGAGAGAGAGAAAGAGAGAGAGAGAGAGAGAGAGAGAGAGAGAGTGTGTGTGTGTGTGTGTGTGTGTGTGTGTGTGTGTTACACTAATGTAGCTGACACTGTAGTTAAATTTCAGAGCACGAATGACCCCCAGCTCCTCCCCTGATCAGGCCGGTCTGGGCTCACGTCTCAACCGTCTTTCATCCCCTCATTCCCTACCGGACTCTCATCTGTTCTCTCTCTCTATATATATAGTAACTGCTTTTCCTCTCTGAGTTTTCAGGATGCCAGTGTGTGTGTATATATATGTGTGTGTGTGTGTGTGTGTGTGTGTGTGTGTGTGTATGTGTGTATTTGTGTGTGTGTGTTTGTGTTATCTTATTCTGAAGGGACAGAGTGCACCTTTATCTCGTCTCCTCTGGGACACACAAAAAAACACACACATACAAAGTTTAAGGGACTTGATTGAGAACCGTGTGGCAGTTGTTGTATTAAGAAAAGTTTAATGGAGAGCAGTGGGGCAGTTGGGGTAGAACGGTGAGAACAGTGGGGCAGTGGGGGTAGAATGGGGCAGTTTGTGTAGTGTGGGGCAGTTTGGGGGAGGGGGGTCAGTGGACTAGACTAAAGACGAGGCAACGGTTGACATTTGTGCTCACAGGGAAAAATGGGTCAGTGATCTTTCCCGTGTTCGATGATGAGACGTCTAAATGGAGGCAGACAAAGGCGGTGGGCGGAGCCTGGGGGGGATTTATCCTCCACTTTAGTCATTTTCCTGCTCTGGGTTATAAAATCCCCCCCACAGACACACACTGCACGGCCAGAAAAAACACTGTGGTATTTACTGGGTCCTATCTCTCTCGCTCTCTCTCTCACACACACACACACACACCACACACACACATGGCCTTACGTTTCGACCCCCCTGGTTTAATAATGTGATGTGGGTCGATCTGAGCTTCAGGTTTATGAGGTTACTAGCATGAGGCTCACAGGGTGTGTATAATTACACACAGGCTGAACAGTCAGACGCCTCTTACTTTTGATGGAACACTTTATTCTCATTCATGTTGTTTAAATAGGCAATTGATTTCTCATTTCATTTTTTATTTTTCCTCTTTCATTCGGTGATTAAAACCGTTGCTGTTACACAGTTTTCATTTAGACAAAACAGTCTGAGTTTAATCAGCCTGCAACACTCATTCACAACACCAGCGACATACCCTTCAGAGCACCTCGGTGTAATGGTTCGTCAAATATATTGCAATATCGCAATGCAGAAATGTGACAATGTGCATAATGGAGGACAAGCATTCTATTAGTTATGACATTTGATGTTACTGCATTGTTTATATGCACCAATCAACAACCCAGACTGGCACGCCCACCTCATACACCCCCCCAACACACACTGCCCAGTTCTAGTCTCATTAATAAATTGTCCCACAAACATTTTAAATACTGTGAGAAAATTGAATCAAATCGAAATGTACTGTTACATTTCATGTATGAGAATAAAACATCATCATTAACCTCTTCAAATTACCATATTATTACCATTATCAGTACCATTCCCACTATTTCTCACCTCATCATAATCAACACCACCATCACAAACCACCATCATCGTCGTTCTTGTTACAACCATCATCATAACGGTTAACATTATCACCAACACATCAGGTTACCATAATAACATCACCACCATTAGCATCGTCGCATCACAACCATTAGCATCATCACATCACCACATCACCATCATCTCACCACCACATCACCATAATTACATCACCACATTACCAAACACATCACCATTATTACCATCATCACATCACCACATTACCATCATCACATCGCCATCATTACCATCATCACATCACCACATTACCATCATCATATCACCATCACATCGCCACCAAGGCATCATCACATCACCATCACATCATCACATCACTATAACAACATCACCACATTACCATCAACACATCACCATCATTACATCATCACATCACCATCATTACCATCATCACATCACCACATTATCATCATCACATCCCCATAACATCACCACCATACCATCATCACTTCACCATCATCTCATCACCACATCACTATCATTACATCAACACATCACCATATCACCATCACATCACTATAATCACATCACCATCATCACATCACCACATTGCCATCATCACATCGGCATCATTACCATCACCACATTACCTTCATCACATCACCACATTACCATCACCATCATTACCATCATCACATAGCCATTATTACCATCATCACATAGCCATTATTACCATCATCACATCACCACATTGCCATCATCACATCGCCATCATTATCATCACCACATCATCACATTATTATCATCACACAGCCATCATTACCATCATCACATAGCCATAATTACCATCATAACATCTCCATCGTTACCATCACCACAATACCATCATCACATCACCACATTACCATCATTACTATCACTACATCACCATCATCACATCACATTACCTTCACCACATCACCACATTGCCATAATCACATCACCAGTCAGAACCAGCTTTCAACCTCAGACTGGAACTCAGTGTTCAAAATTCGGGGCATCTCACTAAGCACATCAGACGCTTCGTGTGTACTCAATCATTTCTGTATCCTTGTATGTGTTGTTTATCTGGTCATCACTGACCAACAGCGTGTTCCTTCTTCGCTCTTCAATAAAACACGTCTCCACAGCTTCACATCCACTTACTTTCAGCAAGAGATGATTCTAATGTGCTCTAAAAACAAAATACATTTATGTAATTATTTACCATATATACACACAGGAGTGATTCCCCCTCCCCACCCCACCCCCACCAGGTAGCTCCTTCCTCAGCTCTAGTGCTCCTGCTTCATTCATTCAGCTGCAGTGTTGTGTGTGTAACAGCACAAACACTTTACGCACCTGGAAGGACACATTCAGAATCTTCATTTACACCACAGTCACATAAAGCAGCGCTGGTGCCACCATGAAGGTGAAGATGGGACTATAAAAGTGCACACCCCATCGAGACCCTCACCAATCCCCCACCAAGACCCCATAGAGACTCCACAATCCCCCACCAAGACCCAATTGAGAGTCCACAATCCCACCACTGATCCCCCACCAAAACCCCACCAATCCCCCATCAAGACCCCCACGAATCCCCTGCCAAGACATCACAATCCCACACCAATCCCCCAACAAGACCCCATCAATCCCCATCCAAAACCCCTTCTGACAACAGTGATGAAGATTATGGTGACGATGATGGTGATGACGGTAATGGTGATGATGCCGATAATGATGCTAGTGATTATGATTATGATGATGATGATGATGGTGATGATGATGGTGATGATGGCGATGATGATGACGATGATGGTGATGATAGAGATGATGATGATGGTGATAATGGTGATAATGTTGGTGATGGTGATGTTGATGATGTGATAATGATGATGATGATAGTGATGATGATGATGATGGTGATGGTGGTGGTGATGATATGATGATGGTGATAATGGTGGTGGTGATGATGATGATGCTGATGATCATGAAAAGAATGATGAGACTGATGATGATGATGATGATGATGATGATGATGATAAGGGAATAGTAAAACACTTGTAAAAATACATTACACTGAAAGCCCCCCACCACGCCCCACCTCCTTTAATAAAGCTTTAATAAAGTTGGTCCACTTTGTGACACGAGGCAGCTCGTGCAATTCAAGCTGCGTGACCATCAGGCTCGCGCGCCTGTGGCTTCTATATGTCTCCCCAAATCAGTTACAACGTGTTGCATGAAAAATTGCACGCGCTGCCCAGCTGCACGCGTGAGCTGTGGTCAGAGGAATAAAATGAGCCTACCGGTCCGGTCCGGTGCTCCGAACTGGACACGGTTCACGCGCCCGCGAGCGTCATGTTCCCTCCAAAACCATCCAAACGCGAAGAACCAGAACGTCCGGCCAGGTCACGCGCGCGCTCAGGACTCCGGTTCAGGGCGCTGCGGTGTGTCCGGAGGCTCCTCGCGCGCTCCCGCGTGCTTCTGCCCCGCGGTCTCTCATGTCAGGTAATGAATGAACGTAGCTCGCGACACAGCCCCGAGACCCGCTGCGTCTCCGCGCGCCGTCCAGCCCTGCCGGCTGCGGGGCGTGGCACCGGACTAAATTTGCATACTTATTTGCACTCCTCTCTCTGATTGGACGAGACGTCCGCAGAGTGCCCCGCCCACTTCCAGCGTGCCCCGGTGTGCCAACAGGCTGCTGCAGCGCGGTCCGCAGGCGCCAGGGGGCGAGAGAGAGAGAGGAGAGTAAACCGAGCCATAAAGTAATGTTGAAACTTTCAGAATACGAATATTTCCTCAATATTAGCAAAGCTCCTGTATTATTCTTTTCTCTGCAGTAATTTCATTAGTGAAGGGTAAGAAATAAAATGTTGATTGGTTTCAAGGATTAATTCTGTGGAGATATAAAAATTATAATCAATTAATTATTATATCCTTTGTAAAAGGACCTGATTTTAAAAAAGATAGTAAATGATAAAAAGTCGTCAAATTAATAAATTAATAATTAAAAAAATAAACAAATAAATAAACAAACAGAAGTGGCATCACTGCTAAACAGTGGAATAATTGCGCATGCTAAGACTGCACAGAGACGCAGAGACCAGAACAATTTAAAATATAAAGGCTAAATAAACCCAATAAAAATCTATGGAAAACACTCAATATAGAGGCACTATGCTATACCCACAAATGCTGTAGATAAATACTATAGATAAATAACGCACAGTTAAGTGAATTCTAGCGACACAGATGGTAGTTTGGAGTAAGTTACAGCACATAGTAGAGATCAGTAGTACATAAGCAATATGAACGTTGACAGCACTGATATTGCACATGGTAAGACTATTGCACATGAGATATTGCACATAATGATAATGTTTTAGCACTTGATAAGAACATTTCACAATATTGCACATAAATGCCTCAAATAGCACACACTTGTGCAGAGTCTATCACAGTTTATTTTTGTTTCTTCCGGATGGACATGAAGATTTTCTTGCTCATTAGTTATCTTAGCCGGTGCTAATAATGCTTTTGATGGTGTTGGGATGATGATTTTTGACTCATAGCTCAGCAGAAAAACACCCTCAATCGGCATCGATCAGCCACAGCAGGTACAGTTTTGTAGATGTTGGTGTTTCTGGTGGTCTAGGTGAGATCTAGGAGGTTATCAATAATAATTTGATCAACAGGGGGTAACAAGCCCATTTTTTCTTTGTCGTCCAGGAGACAGTGGAGGGGGGGCGCAGCCCTCTGTGGGCCCCTGTTAAAGTGCCTGGAAATGCTTCTTGTTACAGAGGTGAGAACTGAGGCTCCTGTGGTGGAATAGAAGAGGGACTCTGTGACACTGAAACATTGCTGTGAGGATTTGATTGCAGCCTCAAGAGATTAGTGAGGTAAGGTACTGATGTTGGAACCTTGCTGTGAGGTTTTGATTGCAACCTGAAGAGCATTAGCGAGGTCAGGTACTGATGTTGGAACATTGCTGTGAAGATTTGATTGTATTAGAGCATTAGTGAGGTCAGGTACTGATGTTGCAACATTGCTGTGAGTATTTGATTGCAGCCTCTAGAGCATTAGTGAGGTCAAGAACTGATGTTGGAACATTGCAGTGAGGATTTGATTGCTGCCTCAAGAGCATTAGTGAGGTCAAGAACTGATGTTGAAACATTGCAGTGACGATTTAATTGCAGTGTTCATAGCATTAGTGAGGTCTGGTACTGATTTTGAAACATGGTTGTGAGGATTTGATTGCAGTCCTGAGAGCATTAGTGAGGTCAAATACTGATGTTGAAACATTGCTATGAGGATTTGATTGTAGCCCAACAGCATTAACGAGGTCAGGTGCTGATGTTGGAACATTGCTGTGAGGATTTGACTGCAGCCTTAACGGCATTAGTGAGGTCAGATTCTGATGTTGGAACATTGCTGTGAGTGAGAGCATTATTGAGGTCAGGTACTGTTGGACCATTTACTGAGGATTTGACTGCAGTCTCAAGATCATTAGTGAGGTCAGATTCTGATTTTGGAACATCGCGGTGAGGATTTGATTGCAGCCTGACAGCATTATGAAGGTCAGGTACTGATGATGGAATATTGCTGTCCGAATTTGATTGGGTAATAAGTCCCTGCAACAACAGTAGTATCTGGTCAGCGGTGGATGAATGGGGTAGAGGGGGATGATAAATTTGGCAGCAGCTCCAGTCAGTAGCTATGAATCTGTTTAACCCAACATCATCAACCCAGTTCTAGTCTCTGGTGTTTTGCTCATTTGTTTTGGCCCCCGGGTTTTTCCTGCAGCTCTATGAGGCCTTTGCTCTCTGCTCTGCCTGAAAAACGGCCTAATTGGGAGACAAAAGTAGGCGGAGTTTATTCCTGAGAGCCTCTTAGAGTAAAACTACACTAACAGTATTCAAATATTCCTACGAGAAAATATTTCAGATCATTATAAATAAGATGCAAAACTAGCGATAGTTATGGAGTGATTTCAGTCCAGTATGATTCTACAGTGTGTGTAGTTTTCACAGTAATAATTGTGGACTGACTTTAATCCAGTGTGAATCTGAAATGTAGTTTTGCAGCAATTACAGTGGAGTAACTTTCATCCAGTAGTTTTTACAGATTATAATTGTGGATCAATCATACAGTATTAACTGTCGAGTGATTGTAATCCAGTATGAATCTGCAGTGTGTGTAGTAGTGAGAAATCACGTTATAAAAAGAGAAGATTAGATTAAAAGGTTGAAACAGTATTAAAGGGTAAGATTTAAGAATTTGGATTTGTGTACATTTCAAAGGACGAAGATCCTCTGTGGGTCTGATGTCTGAGAAGCTCGCCCTGGACAGTTTTGTCCATCCTAAAGCCAAACAGATGGCAGGTTTCTCAGCCGGACCTGCGCAGGGTTCCTGGCCACAAGGCTCAATTTACTCTCCACATAGCCAACAGAGCAAACCCAGCAGAGACAGGCTGACGGAACAGCACCGCAAACAGTGCTGAAACTGTGCCCCAGTATAATCAGACCCACAGCTCCAAGCGTAAACACTCAGGTAACTTTAGCAGAGATAAAAGCAGCTTCTCCTCCTCCAACCTCAGGGCCTGAACATCTACACTGTCAGCTCTGCAGAAATTTGCACAAACAAAAAGTAAACAAAAAGTGACAAACAAGCAAAGTGCCTAAGTTTATAAAATTAAATTATAACATGTCTGACTTTATGCATCATAATTAATTTCTACATGACCATTTTGTGAACTCTCTATCCCTCTGGCTTCTATTATTGTGCCTTTACAACTGACAGATATGTAAATAACCTCTGAGCTGTAATGGTATAGGCTGAGTGGGCTGGGCTAAACTGATGGTGAAAATATTTGTAGCTGTGACATTAGAGAGAGTAAAAGGACACACCTTCATTTATCTTAATCAGTACCGTATTGATAACAGTAACCATATAGCAAAACCCTAGCAACCACCTGGAGTAACGTACACATGGCTTAACACCTGAGTAATCACCTAAGATCACCACTGAACTGAGTGATGGGGAGAGGGAGGACCACTCTACCCATCCAGAGAGAGAAGACAGGGTGAGTGAAGGGTAAAGAGAGGGAAAACTACAGCAAACTGTCAAAGTGTCTTATCTTTGACATATTGAGTAGATTAAATGAAAGAAACAGGAACATAGGTTTTTCTGCGACAGGCTGCAAAGTGCCTAAAGATACAAAGACCCTAGATAAAGGAGTTCCAACCACTCAGCATTCAGCACCACCAGTATACTGATCTTCTGGAATCATCCGCATCTGTTTCTTCACTGATTCAGGCCTTAAGTTAGATGTATTTTGCTCTGCTTGAATGATTCAGACATAGAATATTTTCTGGCTTAACAAACAGAAAACATTCCTCTGAAACTGGTCAGGACTGAAATGGAATGGTACTTGACTGAAAGTGAAAGTCTTTGAAAGTCCTTTAGGAAGCCTGGAGAACCTCAAGACTGCATTAAAAATACAAGAAAGTCTTGAGAGAGGGATCAAAGATATCTGCACAGTACTGTGTATACAAACTGGAAGGTCAAGCAGGGTGAGGTGCTGCTGGAACGCTGTTTTAGTTAGTGTGTGAGTTTTATCAGTGGTCACTGGATATGCAGCAGATTATCCCTGAAACTGAAAAAAAACCCCAAAGAAAGTTTATTTCGCCGCTTTAGCCTTCTGGGATCTGAAAGCCGATTCGTTTAGCACAGCCCTCCATTCTGCAGCTGTTTTATCACTCTGTGGCCGAGCCGTTTTCCCGGCAGACGGATAAATCTGGAGGAAATCCCTTTTTGTCCGAGCGCGATGCTGTCTCCATCACTCATCCGTCATCCATTCTCCACAGCTCACAATCCCTCCAGCACAGAGCTGAGAATGACGGAACCCTCCCACAATCACACACACACCCCCTCCACCCACCCCCACACTCTCACACACCCCTTCCACCCTCCCAAAATGACACATCCCCTGTCTACACCGCTACACTCACACAAACCTTCTACGCTCACACACACCCGTTCCTCACACCCCCACACTCTCACACACCCCTTCCACCATCTCACAATAACACATACCCCCTCCACCCACCCCACACTCACACACACCCCTTCCATTCACCCCAACATTCACACACACCCCTTCCTCACACCCCCACACTCACACACACCCCGTCTACACACCACTACAGCACCTTTACAGCTCATACGAGTTAGACACACACACACTGGTTAGACCATCTGACACACACACACTGGTTAGACAGCCATTCCCATTCATAGTTAGTCACAGGTCTGGAACCGCGAGAATAATTAGAGTGACATTCTCCCTTGTGAAAATAGCCCCACCCACTGTAAATCAGAACGTGTTTGGCTGAATCCTTTTCCTAATGATTTTGGTGGTTGAAGGACTGACCAATGGGAGAGCTCACTTAGCTCCATCAATTTTGATACCACAGAGAGAAACATCCTGATTGGACAGTTTTTCACTGGGCATTTGAACCCTTTTTTTCCAGCGGCTGCTGGCTGCCCTTTTCCCGGCTGTAAAGCTGCTGGAGGGCTTTATATAAATTATATAAGCTATGAATTAATGTTTCAAAAGTGGAGATAAAACCTCACAGCAGAGAACTAACAATCATTTTTTATTTATGCTGGTTTACTGAACAAAAATATTAATTGATTATTATTATAAATAAATTACTAAAATATGACCACAAATGAATGTAAGTGAACGGCATCATTTTTTGGACATTAGAATGAATTATAATCAATTAATTAGTCATACCAATATTCAGTAAAGATACATGTTTCCAAACATGTAAATCAGTGTATTTTCATGTTTATTCTGAATCAAAGAACCAAATCAAACTGAATCATTGAGATTTGTTACACTGAATAATTCTCCTAAAACTAAGAACTATATTCAATCAGAAAAAAGAGTGTGTGTGTGTGTGTGCGCACATGTGTGTGGGTGTGTGCATGTGTGTGTGTGTGTGTGTGTGTGTGTGTGTACAGGTGATACTGGTGGGTGTTTGCTTCGTCAGCACTTTCTGGCTCTCCTGGGCTGAGCGGATGGATTTGGTCTCCATGGCGACTGACCTTGTTCTGTCTTTTCTGGCTCGGTATTTGGCCAAGAACTTTTCAGCTTCAGAAAAGATAAACAAACAGCACTGTCTTTACTGTTTTTCACACAGAAATGTGTTTTTACTCAGTACAGCCCTCATTTATATTCAGTTCAGTGCCTCTTCGGGGATTTTGTTGCTGTTGTTGTTCTTGTTGCTGTTGTTTTTGGGTTTTTTTGTTGTTGCGGCCACTGTTTTTGTTGTTGCGGTATTTGCTGCTGTTGTTTTTGTTGTTGTTTTTGCAGTTGCTGTTGCTTTTGTTGGTACTGTTGTTTTTGTTGTTGCTGCTGTTGTTGCTGCAGTTGTTGCTGGTGTTGTTTTTGTTGTTGCTGCTCTGGTAGTTGTTGTTTTTGCAGTTGCTGTTGTTGTTTTTGTTGATGCTGCTGTTGTTGCGGCTGTTGTTGTTGTGGTTCCAGTTGTTGCTGCTGTTGTTGTTTTTGCTAATGCTGTTGCTGCTGCAGTTGTTTTTGTTGTTGTTACTGCTGTGATTGTTTTGTTGTTGTTGATATTATTGTTGCCACTGTTGTTTATGTTGTCATTGTTGTTCCTGCTGCCGTTGTTGTTGTTGTTTTTATTCAAGTCAAGTCAAGTAGTTTTTATTGTCATTTCTACCATATACACAGTACATAGTAAAAACGAAACAACTTTCCTCCAGGACCATGGTGCAAAACAAGAGCAGAACAGAACACAACAGAACAGAAACAGAACACAAGTGCAAACAGGCTCGAGCACAAGAGCAACAATAC
>JBBIGA010104908.1:0-10829 GCA_037576975.1 Alestes dentex | reverse complement strand
CAAAATCGCCAGGTGTTCAAATACCTATGTTCCTCACTGTGTGTGTGTATATATATATATATATATATATATAGAGAGAGAGAGAGAGAGAGAGACAAAGATAGATAGATTTATCTTGTAATGCCTTACGAATCATATTTTACAAGAGTATTCTTAAGCACTATGGTTTACGTCACATATTTTTAAATGACAATATAAATTTGACTCGTTTTTTTTTTCAGAAAAACGATTTGATTTTGTGGTCATGAAGCAGTTTTTTCCCTGTGGATCATTGTCCTGATGGCACAGGCAGCCAGATTTTCATTTAAAATCTCTTGGTACTTCATGGAGTCCCTAATGCTGTATCCTTACAAGGTTCAATGGGACTTTGGAGGAAAACCAGACCCATAACAACAGAGATGCTCCATATTAAATTTCCTATATCATCGTCCTTATTTTTTACAACAAACTAACCTTGAGTTTTTGTTGTCAAAAACTTCTACTCTTGTCTCACCATAAAACCTGGTTCCAGTCAAAGTCCCAGGTGCTTACAATTGAGACTTAGTGACTTCAAAATGCTTCCATCTTCTGTAAATCTACAACAATGATTTGTCTTCCTAACCATCCTCCTCACTGTGTGTGGGGGGCAGAAGAGACATGCATCCTCTTCTGGGCAGGTTCACTTCAGTTCATTCTGTTTTAAACTTCCTTACAGTGAATATGAGCATTTTTAGGCATTTAGCTATTACCTGATTTATCAGGTCAATGCACTTTTGTCTCATTTCGTTTGCGTAGTGTCTAATCGTCTCCATGAGAATGAATCACTAAGGGAATCTGGCCTCTGTGTCATCTCATGTTTGTATGGATGACTGCTTAAGAGTTCCTGAACAGTCAAGAGGATTTTTAAAATGTGAAATATGCTTATAATGCATGCAAAAACATTTTTTTGTTGCGTGTTGTTTTTATAAATCTAAAAGGGTCAGTATATGTGACACACGGTTTTGTATTTCTTTTTATTTGTATATGTAAATTTACTTCGATTAAATGTTAGGGTTTTTATTGTATTGTCAGCATAAGATCAAGGTAAGTAAACTCAAAGACATTTCCTTATAACCTTTTTTCTACCATGGGTGCCAGTAATGATAGGGCTGCCTGTCTCACTGACCCTGAGGGAATAATGAGATTACTTCTAAATTATACATCTCTTAATTTGATTTGTAGGATCACAAAGGGTAACAAATGGGGTTCAAGGTGCTTGATAATTAGACTACCATGAACAGATATATTCTCTACAATCAGAAACCATCACTGCACTAGTAGCATAATTCAATTCAGTTTAAATTCATTGTCACTATCCCCATACAGGTAAATATACAGTATAAAAGAACATTTTTGGGACACTTCTCTGGTGTATTAACCTGATGATAAGGGCAGTAGATACAATGTGTACATTATACACTAAACAGTGACCTTTTTTTTTGAGCCATTCCAGGTTTGTTTTGGCCTCATGCTTGGGCTCATCCTTATGTTGAAAGTTGAATCTTCTCCTGAGCCATAGCAGACTTCTCCTGCAATACTGTGTGGTATTTGTGTCCATCCATTTTCTCTTAAACTTTGTCAAGATTCCCAGTCCATGCAGATGAATGGCATTCACTCATCCACTGGCTGAAACGTTCTGTTTTGGTCTCATCTGACCATCAAATCTTCCTGCCTTGTACATTTCAAATATTTTGTTTCTCACATCATAAACACTCCTTTGTTTTCCAATAAAGAAAGAAAGAAAAAAAGAAGCTTTTTTTTCCCCAGAGAGACAAACTTACCTAAAAACTCACAAGTAGTACCAATCATTTTTAATAGTGGTCGAATACCTTTGTTAGTTTTTTTTTTGTGACTGTCATGTGTGTAAACCTGGAGCTTCCAAAGCACATCCTTATTCATGCTTTGAATGCTTACGGAAACAGCATATTTCAGTGTTTTTTTTTTTTCTTTTTAATGTTGATAGACAGATAATGGAACATTTTGTTTGAGAAAAACTGAGTATGTATGTTTCATAATCCAGAAAATGATAACTTTTAAGGAGGCTGAGTACTTTTGCAAGCTACTGGAGATGTAAAAAAAATGCACAAAAATGAATGCACAACTTACTCTTATTTCCATGCCTTCCTTACTTTTGTCCTACCGTCTGACTTTTCTTTGACAGTTGTTGTTTAGGTGTACGTAGCCTGCAGTAACTTTGGATGAATAGCGGACATTGATTTAAGTTTAGCTTTACAGGTTTGAGGAACAGATGTGGACTACTTGAGCACTGATGTACGTCGCTCTGGATAAGAGCGTCAGGTAAATGCCGTAAATGTAAATGTAATATTGACTGAGAAAGCTAAAGACCACTGAGAAACAGGTGAAAAAGTGACAGTGTGCCTTGTATTTGAAAAGCAATGATCAAGTTTGAGGCAGATAACTAGTTACTGCATATAGATAATTAAGGTATAATCTTTATTACGCTATTACTTTTTATTGTTCCTTGAAATGTATAATAAAATCTCGAAACACCTCACCTCACAGTACATCCATTTAAACTACTCTCACTATTGAATACAATAACAGCAATTATTCATATAAGCATTTTTTCCTCACAAATTCATGCATTTATTAATAAATACAGCAGAATCACTGAATTTCACACAAAGTCAATTAAATCAGAAGTTGTTCTTGTCCAGGCTCATATGGTTTCCTGACTGGCTCTCTGTAATCTGGCAGATGGTCTCTCATGCACAGAAACCATCTGTAGGTCAGATATTTGTGCACTCATTAACCTGCATTAATTCATTAAGAGAGACAGGACTTCTCCCATATTAGTGTGTGAATGACAGTCAGGACCTCAGCAGCACCAAAGTAATGCACTGATAAGTGACCTGAGAAAACACACAGCGCTTCCCTCAGGAGATCAGGGACACTGCAGTCAATTTAGGGCAAAGTATCTAACACTCAACTGACACAAAATCCCTTTAAATAGCACAAAGCTGTTGCTTAAATCTTAATATTCATTTACATTTATGATTACATTTACATGTAAAGCTATACTTAAATTAATGTCTGCTATTCGACCAAGTTACTGCAGGTTAAGTACACCTAAATAACTCCTGTCAAAGAAAAAATCAAGAGCTAGTTATACTGTTTAACTGTAATTAAATCATTTAATTATTCATTATGCCACATAGTTAACATATTTACGTTGTATGATGAATTACATTTACATTAGATTTTTTTTTAAACTTTCAACATGCTATTGTTATCAGTACAAATAACAACTCCCACAAACGTTAAAGCATGGAGGGGATGGCAGGGTGATGCTTCTTCCATGTTACATTATTCTAACTATTTTTAACAAATAATTGATTAGTACCATTGCAGATAACTACGCTACTGGTTCCCTTAATATTTAATGAAGGATTTGCTGTAAAACTGTATAAAGTAAAGAATACACTACTCGAATGTTATATGATAGAGTGATTTTAATGTATTTTTAAATAGTGTGTATCACTGTATCAATGGTTTATGCACCTTCTTTGACCTTGAGTCCCAAGCCATTTACTGAGAATTCTCATCAACAAATGAGAGACGAATTGGAGGGTTTCGCCAATGAGTACAATTAGAATTAATATTACCCTCGGGCATCAGAGGTCTGGAGTTGCTCTGTTTGATTCAGGTCATTCTTACAGCTGGCGATGTTGTTAAACCTCTAACCCATCTCTTCAGGACTCCTATTGCAACGAGAGTGTCCCATGCACCCTGCAGGTTACTGTGGTCCCACTTGCTGGGTCTTTGTTAGTAGAAGTACATGTGTGGCACTGAAGCTGGTGTCACAGTCAGATTATGCTGGATTCCTAAACAATACATCTCTAGTGAGACGTCACCAGTATATCAGGAACACTTATTTTGTACCTATCAGGTTCGCTTACCTTTACAGAGCTGTAACAATTCACCCTTTTTATAGTTGGATTTGGTCCTCAGTTTCTGATTTCCTTTTTTTATGTAAGAGAGGTTTTAATGTAAAACGTATTTGTTATATCTTGGTAATGTAAAACACACTGCAGGTGCCTCTTCCTTAGTAAGCATAAACTGCACTGCTAAGCAGCTTTGAAATATTTAGGAGGGAGACGTGTATTTATAGAGATAGAAATCGATAGCCCTTGTGGCTTCAATCCATTTGTTTCTGGTGTGTCCCGAGAACAAAGCCGATGTAATCAGGGCAAGAAATATGAGTCTCTTTTTGTTTGTTCCCACTCTTCCTGATGAACAATGCAGTGCATGTTTACAGATTCAGCAGATGTACTTCCTCTTGTAGAGCACTTTGATGGGGTGGGGGACTCATTTACCTTTGTATGAATGTCTTATTATTTTTACCTCCCGTGGAGTGAAATGGTGCTTTGATGTGGGTCACAAATTTTTTGATGCTTTGTAAAGTGACCTTGAGCTGAAAAAATGAAATGTAGTACGAGGATCATTTATCCATCCATTATCTGAGCTGTGGGCTGTGGTGGAGCTTATCCTAGCACTCAGAGTGAAGAAACACCCTGAACAGGTTGCCAGTTTTTTACAGGGAAGACATACAAACACACCCATGACACAGTCACACCTAAGGGCAATTTAGGGTTTCCAATTTACCTGCATACTGTTGGAGAGTGGGAGAAAACTGGGGCACCAAACACAGACACTAGGAGAACATGCCAACTTCACACAGAAAGCACCCTCAGCTGCCTCAGGTGGGGTTGTGGTCCCCCACTGTTCTGATGATGATGATGATGATGATGGTGACAATGACGATGACGTTGTTGTCCTGTGACAATATTTAAACAATGGGAGTGAATTAAGAGAGGTATCTTTAAAATTGGTAACATCTCTGAAATTCTGACTGTGGAACACAACAGAGGTGGTACTTACTTCCAAGCTGTCGCTGCTCAGATTTAGCGGCATTATAACACAAAGACCATGTGACTTTAATTAGACTGTGGCTCAGATAAATCAAGTCACATTCATGCAGCTAATTTATCACCTAATGCCATTAATGTGATGGATAGCAAGTCAGTAAGTAAACAGAATAAAAAATGTGACCATGAAGTCATCCTTCTTTTCCCCAATTGATAGCTGACATATGTAGTTCATCTGGAGGAACATTTGCAGATAACTTCTCTGGCCTTGAGTCATTGTGAGTTGTGACATTTCCCATGCCACTGACTGAGAATTCCCATCAACAAATGAGATACAATTAGAAGAGTTTCACCCGTGAGTGCAATAAAAATGAAATTCACTCTCAGGCGTCAGGAGTCTGGAGTTACTCTATTTAATTTGGGTCATTCTCACGGCCGCTGCTGGTGATGTCGTTAACCCTCTAACCCATCTCTCCAGGCCTTTTATGGCTATGAAAGTGTTTCATACACCTTGCAGGTTACCGTGGTCCCTCTTACTGGGTCTTTGTTAGTAGAAGTACTGGTGTGACATTGAAGCTTGTGTCACAGTCAGATTATGCTGGTTTCCAGTATATCAGGGACACGTGCTTTGAACCTGCAGTGGCTGTTTTATCAGGTACAGCAGTAATTTTCATGGTTCTGTTTGGTCAATGGCTTCTGAGCCATAATTTGCTTTGTATCAGCTTAGAAAATCTTTAAGCATAACATGGATCAGTAGATCTGTGTTACTGACCAACTGCACGTTTGATTACAAATAGAACATAATTACATAATATACATAATTATTTAACTGAATTTGGCTCACCACAGGTATGTGATATTTGAGGAAAAATAAACGCTGTACCCAGAGTTTTTGATGGCAGTAGCACATTCCGTTAACCCCTCAGTGGGAGAGTTTTAGCACAAGGGAGGCTGGTCCTGGCTGTTAGCCCAGTGTAGCGTGGCCAGTAAACCCAAACGTGGAATTAATGCAATAGAGCAGGTAAACCATGCAGTTGATCTAAGAACGCTCTCACTTAGAGAGTAGATGAGTTCTCTCACACACAAACAGTTTAAGAGAGTAGGAGGAAGAACCGGAGTACTCATGGTGATGAGAGAGTTGGTATGGACTGGAGTCGGCATGGGAGTCAGTGATTCAGCAAAGGAGGAATGGCGCTTACCTGTTTGTATTCTGGTTTCTCGTAGCGATCACGTGATTGGTGTGCGTGAGAAGTTTTTAAACAGTTTGTACATTTTTTGCTCATTGCTCATGCTCCTGGATTTGACAATCCATTACTTTGTGTTAGTACTTGTTTTCGCATTCATCCCGGTTATGCCATGTGACAGCAGACCCAGAGCTGCAGTTTCAGAGCAGCAGTTTCAGGCGAGTGGCAGTACTACCGTGATTCTTGTCAAGAATGTACAATAGCTGTGCAAAATAAAAGGATTGTTATACATTCTCTTTATACAGTGAGTATGTGTTTTATTTATTGCATGTGTTGGGCTCTTGAGTGTGCCGCATAAAACTCGTTCCATTCTTCAGTTGGTCCTTCAGACGCAGCCTGTGTTTTAGTAATCAATCATCTGTCAATTGGAAAAAGTATAAATATAAAGCTCTAAGTGTACAGATCGTGTCATATCAGTTGTGATCTTGAAATCGCCATGAACTAGCATTGTTGCTTCGTCAGTTAGAATATGTTAGAATGTTTGTTATTTCAGTTTTTGCATAGAACTGTTACAGGGACATCTGCAGGATTGCCTCTCTTATCCAGGCTTCCAAAAGTGCTGTGTTGTCCACTCAGCAGATATCCACACAGCTAATACAAACAAGAGAGCTCAGACATTATACACCTGCTTGTATGCATGAGCTTATAATTAATAATAAGGTACATGCTGATTTACAACAAAGTCTAGTTATCAGACATTACATTCAAGTCAAACATTGCAGTTTGATCAGAGATTTCAGAGATTCAGAGATTTGTAAGGTCCTGCTACACTCTCACATTGAAATCTCACATTTTGGATCATCAGTTTTAATGTTACTGACCAAACCGAATATGCGTTGTCCATAAAGATTGTCAAAAAAACAGGATTCCAGTAATTTAAGGTCAGCTGCACAACCTGGTCCTGAAATAAACTGACAAAATACTGGGTTTCAGGTCTGGGCCGACTTTTCATGTTCATCACTGGCCTTGGGTCGGTGTGTTTTCTGACGCCGGTCTCACGAGTTTTCATGAAGCCATCACAATATATACGTTCTATTCAAAAAAGGTGCTGCGATCACTCTTTAGGCCTTTTTTCCGTCAGTATCAGTGGTAACTGGTGACTGAGGGACAGGAGAAAACTAATGAGTTGATTCCTTTTTGTTTGTGTTTGCAAAGTGGTTGAAACAGGTTGAAAGGCGGTGAGACGGGGAAAGTCCCTAACCCTAACCCTAACCTTAACCTTAAACCTAACTCTAACCCTAACACTAACCTTAACACTAACCCTAACCCTAACCCTAACAGTCACCAGTTAGCGCAGATACTGGCGGTGTTACGCACTGTGTATTAAAATGTAAAGGGTAGTGAAGTGTTGTCCTAGCATGAAAAAAAGGCCTAAAGCGTGATCACAGCATGTTTTTGAACAGATTTTATGTCATGATGGCTGCACAAAAAGTCATGAGATCGGGTTGGTTTTTTAATGAGTGATTCTTAAAATGTCGATTTCTCACTCTCATGCATTTCCTCCATCTCTCCTTGCTCTCTCTTAATCATACATGTACTCACTTTTGTATGTTCTATATTCTCGCTTTCTCATAAGTGTGACGAAATTGCCCCTAAATGAAACCGTGGACGATGGAAGGAGTCTGCTGGCTTGGTGGAAAGGTCACAAGGGATCTCTCCCCTTGTTTGCTAAGTTGGCCTGAAGTAAGTTAAGCAATTCTGCAGTAACAGCTGCAGTAGGAAGAGGAGCTTTAGCCCAGGGAGGCCAGCAGTTGGAGAATGGATGCTGTTCTCCATCAACAGTTCCAAAAAATATGCTGATAATAAACATTGTGAGCGTTTTACAGATGTGTAAAACAGCCGCTTAATCCAGCGTTAAATTTTCAGTCACTCACCACAAGCAGTAACGCAGCAAAGCTCTATAAAACTGCTTCTGTGATAGACTGTCTCTGCAGGTTCAGGTTCAAGTTAGGTTTGGATTTTAAAATTAACAGGGCAAGTAGGGGTGGAAGGGCCAGGTCTGGAAGTGGCTGGGTAGGGTACAGCTTGGGTTCGAGTTTCAATATCATTATTGCTGTAAAGATGACATTAAGATGAACAGAATGTAACACACTTATCTTTGTTAGCATAGCCATTAGAAGTTGAGTAACTATTAAGGCAGTCCAAAAACTATTTTTTTGTAATAATAATTTTGTCTAATTTTCTTTCTGTCATTCCCTGTCCAGTTCCATGCTGTTGTACCCTTTGTTTACATTTATCATGTGTTTTCTGATTATATTTTGATTGTATCATACCCTGCTCCGAGGGTGTGCGCAGTGTTGTGAGGCAGAGAGCAACCCCGTGGCTGGGGGCTCCTGGGTCTGGCTTCCCCAGCAGCTGGCCTTATGTGGCTTCTGTGGGGCATTTTACAACCTTACTTTGCCGGCATGTGCCCTGATGGTTGCAAGCACTCCTTCTTTATGGTCCGGCTTGCCATACATGAGCCCAGAATGAGTCCCTCTAGTGTCCCAGAAGACACCCCAGAGAGGATGGTAATATGTTTAGTGCCCCCAAGAGTAATGATTTTTTGCTGATGGTTGATTTTGACAAGGATGAGGCTGGGCTGATTGCAGATGTGCTTGCTCTCATTAAGGCAGATAAACCGGCATAAATGGCAAAGGAAAACCTACCAGGCCAGGCTGACCAGGGATGCACCAGCAGTAATAAGAGAAGGGGCTGAAGGAGGAAATGCACTTCTTTGCCAGTGCCCCTTTGTGATCTGGAGGGTGCTTCAATGCCAGTGCCCCCTAGTGTTCTGGAGAGTGCTTCAACACCTATGTCCCCTAGTACCGAAACCCTGCGCTCCAATGAACTTTCCTATTCTGGTCCCACCTGTGTCTAGACCCTGCATTCTGTCTACATGATCTGTGCCTACAGTAAATGTAGTTCATGTTCCTGTTTCAGTTCATGTATCACTCACTCTTCCGGTGTCTTCCTATCTGTGTATCCCAGTCTGTGTTATGGTCCCTGTGCCCATCATGCCTCACATCCCTGTATTGTCTCCTGTCCTGTCTGATATTCCTTCCCTGGTCCAGTTCCCTGTCTCCTGTCCAGCCCTCAGTCCTGTTCTCTACTCAGCTGCAGGTCCGGTTTAATGTCCAGCCCTTGGTTTGTAGCCCTGTTCAGTCCCGTCTTCCATTTCCTACTCAGTCAAGCCCTGTGTTCCTGTCTGTGTCTCTAGTCCCATCTCCATTGTCTCTCCTCTGGTCTCCACTACATAATATCTACCCCATCTATGTTGTGTAATGCTTTGGTTTTCAGGTCATTTTCTACAATTTATCAGTGTTTTGTGTTTGTAAATAAAGTCCTGGTGCTGCATTTGCATCCCAAATACATCCTCCAGTACCCGCTAAACATTACATTTCTTTAGTCTTTTTGAATGCTTTTTTTAAATGCAATTTTATGATAGTCTAAGATATGTGAAAATATTGTCTTTGTCATTAATTTTTAACATATTGACATGTGCATACTTACCCGCTAGCATGCCACTTCCACTACCCAAATAATGTGATTAGTGGATGTCCTATGGCAGTCGCTTTCCACTGATGGCTTGAGTAGTTCTAACAAATTGTATATCAGCAGACAAGCTACAGTCAGTATTTATGTAGCTACAAAATGTACTTTTATGTTAGATATACCTGATAAGTGGTGTATTAGTGAAGGTACCTCATGAACTGAAAATGATACAAAATTTGCACTAAATACGACACTTTGATGCTATTTTGATGTTATTTTATGCTATTTTGATGCTATTTGAGGCAGTGGTCCCAATCGACATTTTCATTGCTTATCTATTCATCCAAACTTCTAAAAAATTCCAATTTTGCACATAATAGACTGACATCCAAAAAGGTGTTCCTGTGCAGATCCAAGTTTAGATTTACATATGCATTACAAGAAAGGACTGAAGGTGTAATTTTGCCCTGAGCAAGTGCAAATTTTATGAACTTTCAGTGGATCCATTAGTAATAAGTGCTCTTGTGTTCTTAGCCCACACATCATGCCAGATTAACACCTGCTGATGGTCTTGTAAATGTGGGCCGTATGCTGTGCTGTAAAAGCTCACTGTCAGTCTGGTGCTTGAGTGCTTGATAAAATGCTATATGGGCTGTAAAATTAGATTTACTTATGTGACTTGTGCTAATATCACAGCAATGAAAGTAGCAAAGGGAACCAAGGAGCCATGCAATGACCCAGAGCAGCAACAGACTCTAGTTAACAATGTCCTGCCCTTGAGAGGCCTGTAGTGGAAACCAATGTGATTATGTGCATTATTATATTGTAAATGACAAAGCATTATAACAAAGCTATAATAAAATAATTTGAACCCAAATTTAATTTTTGGCAACAGTATAATTGTCATAGTCACGTCGTGTCGTGGACCACGTCAGAAAGCCTCATTCCCGACCAGCCAAGGCACAGGAATGAGGCTACACCCCCTGTCAAAATAAAAGCATACAAACAAAACCCAGACCTGACAGCAATGACCTCCAGGATTGCCTGATCTGTGGCCGCCATAAGGGGGTTGCATCTTTGATTATATGCTAAGACTGTTACGGCAATGGAAGCTTTACTCATTAGATTGAAACAAACACAGCAACAAAGGGATGCTTCTTGGAGCACGGAAAGGACAACTGACTTTTAATCAAAGTCTTATAAT
>JBBIGA010104876.1:0-10829 GCA_037576975.1 Alestes dentex | reverse complement strand
ATTTACAGAAATATTTGAACTGTAACTGTGTGACTGTGTTAAAGGGAACACTGCTGTTAAAAAGCTCCTTATTTGTTAAAAGTGTTTGGAAACCAAATGTTATTGCACTTTTGTTCATATAGCAGTACTTTATAAATAAGAGTGTGCCATACACTACTTTTGAATTAATTATTTAATTTTGTGTATGACAATGCAATTAATTGCGTTTTAAAAATGTAATCGTTGGCCAGCATTAATTATATTTACAATAACTTTAGGTACAGTCACACTGACCAGTCCCATTTCACACTACAGCTTTCACCATCCGTTGCATCCTTAAATTACAGATATTTCTGTATTTCACTTAGGAGGTGGGGTCACTGATATGATCAGCTTTAAATGACCTTTGCCGATAAAGCCCAGTCTGCAAGTGCTAGGTTTTTCAACAGTACAGATCATGTACTGGGATTTTAATAAAACCTCAACATCTGTTCTGTTTCAGCCTTTAACCATGACAATATTAGAATACATTTTTCACATCCTGGAAGAATTGGCTGAAGAAGACCTGAACAAGCTCAAAATTTTCCTCAACCGTGTACCACCAAAGGACTACACTCCGATTCCGCGGTCACGGCTGGAAGGAAAGTCAAGAATTGAGGTCGCGACGTTGATGACAAATGTCTATCGAGACAAAAGTGCCCTCACAGTTCTTATACACGGTTTGAGGAAAATTGATCAAAATAATCTTGCACATAAAGTGAAAAGACGGATGCTAGAAAAACGAAAACGTCCAGAGCTCAGAAGTCCAGAGCAGCCCTCAAAGAAACCGAGGCTGTCCAATTCACAGGCCCATGTGGCGCATGCTCCTCAAGTAAGGCATCAAGAAGATGACTCCAGGGTCAGAAAATCAGAAGACGGTAAGAATTTTTGGATAATGTATTAATTACCTAACTAGCTAATTTAAATGCACAAACACTACATGCACAAAATTATTGGGACACCAGTTTTCCAGGGTTTGGTCTAGGCCCCTTACTTCCAGTGAAGGACAATCTTAATGATTCATCAGACCAAGACATTCTGGACACCATGCTTCCAACTCTGTGGACCCAATTTGTGGAAGAACCTTTTCTACTCCAGCATGACTGTGTCCCAGTGCACAAATCAAGCCCCACAAAGCTATGACTGGATGAGTTTGCTGTGGAAGATCTTGACTGGCCGCACAGAGCCCTGACCTCAACTAGTGATGGGCCGATCCATGTTTTTCCCAGTTGCGATCCGATTCCGATACACGACTGCCAATACGGGTACAGATTCGAATATAATACATGTGTTGTACTTCGTTATTAGCATTATTTTCGGTGAAATTGTGCTGTTTGTTAGTAAGGTTACATCACAGAGTAAATAAACTACTAATCACTTATTAGAAGAGCAAAAAATATACACAACTACACTGAATTTAAAGGCATTCCAAAAGAATTTATGCCACACTTCAGAAAAAGGTAGCAGCAACAGCTATAAAATTTTGTAGATATCGAAAACACAACAGTCTTGGCTGAATCATCTAAATAGTCCAAGTATTATGTACATTCTAGCAGCAACAATTGTTTAGAAAATAAAGAGCAAAACTAATCAATTTAAAATAGTGTGAATTCGGAGACACGACAGGGCAGAGTGTAATCTCACCACTTCTGTATTTAAGGTGGACCGGCTGAGTTACGAAAAGCTCAACTTTAGCCTTGTCGTATTTTGTCGAGATAGCAAGAAGGGAGAGGGCAAAAACAGCCAACAAAACACACAAAATAACTCCTGAAAGAACCCCAAAGAGGTCTTGAGGGAGAGCTCAGAGTCTTCTCTGATATTCCTTTCGCTTTTGGGTTGTCTGCTGTAAATTTGTTGCAGTTTTAGAAAACGTCTCCTGGTACATCTCCTGGTACACTTTTTTAGTGAAATCTCTGCAGGGGCTTGGATAAATTTGTTGTATTGTACGATGCAACCGTACTTCCACCCCTCGGCGCGCTGGCTTTGCATACATTGCCAGTAGTCGTCTTGCTTTTTGGCATTTCCAAACTCTAGTATCTCCAAACTAACTAAACAAACAAACGAGCGACATTTTGTTTAAACAAGGCCCACTCAGATTGAAGTTGCCGCAGGTTCAGGTTATGGTGGCGGTGACACATCTCGTATTACAGCGTCGAGTTTAAGGTCCAGCACAAGCTGCGAACCCGGAATATAGAGATCGGGGCTGTCCGACCGATATCCGGTATCGGATTTACGGCTATATCGGACCCGATACCAATATCATATCGGATCAGGCCCATCTCTAACCTCAACCCCTATCCAGCCCCTTTGGGATGAACTGGAACAGGGGTTGTGATCCAGACCTTCTCGTCCAACATCAGTGTCTGACCTCATTAATGCTCTACAGAATGAATGGACACAAATTCCCAGAAATTCCAAAATCTTGTGGAAAGCCTTCCAAGAAGAGTGGAAGCTGTTAGAGCTGCAATGTGGAACCAACTCCATATTAAAGGCTCTGTATTTTAATACAATGTCATTATCGTTCCTGTTGGTGTAATGTCAGACGTCCCAATACTTTTGTCCATATAGTGTACATTTTGACTAATACAAGCATTGTAGAGTTTATATATTTCTTGACACTGTTTAGTTTTTGGAGGTAGTGCTTTATTGATTTAAGGCTGTGGCTTTAAGGCCGAAATAATCTCTTTTATGTAAATGGTCTCTTTACTGAGTGGCTGCCCTGTATCACAGTTCATTCAAATTGCAACACAGTGATAAAACACACTTTAGGACTTCAGCTGCTGAATAAAGAAATGTAAATTGTGTTGGTTTTGTGACATCACAAAAACAATGGTTTGTAAACAGTGTTTTTGAAGCTGGCCTGTCTGGATGGGGAAAATAAATGTATACTTGAAACTGTAATAATAAGTGAATAATTCTAATATTCTAATGATTATTCTAAAGTGAATCACTTTTGGGCCCTTACTTAGACTTTGTGTTGAGGAAAACAAAAACAGATGACAAGTAACAGTTGAAGAGCTCTTTTTCAAAAGAGATTTTTCAAAGCGCTATTAATCCATCTGTTCTTTTTTCAAAATGATACAAATCCATTCTTTTTTGTCTTTATTTTTTGTAGCAAGAGAACATGCAGTAACAAACAGCTAAATAAAACAAAGAATAACTTGAAATACATTCATTTATATTAATGTCCGACACATAAAACAAATAACTTTACATTTACATTTACTTGACAAAATAACATGACAAAACCACCAATTAAATATCAGTAATCAACACTGATAGTGTGTCGAAACTGACACGTGTCGAACCTGTAAAAGTAGCAGCATTGTTCACCACATAAAACAAATAGGCCTAATTTATTTCAAGATAACACACAAACAAATGGCCTGTTAGTGTCTTATCTTATATTCAGGACCTTTCAAGTGGCCATACTAAATAGCATGAGAAAAACTACCAACACTGATTGTAGATGACAAAACTTTAAAAACTTTCAGTAATAATTCACTATTCAATGTAATTCATTCAATTCAGTAAAGTGTCAAACATGGAAAAGTAGGACCATTGTCCACTACATAAAACAGCTGTTCACGTAACATACATAGAATTAGTGGTGGGAATTGAAACCCGGTTCCGATTTACCTCGGGCGTTATCGGTTCCTCTAATGGTTCTTTCGGACTTTTGTAACCAGGGTTTGTAACCAGTGCAGTGCCGTTTTAACCTGCAAGGGTGGTAATACTACCAACATGTTAAAACATCTGAGGTCTTAACATAGCATTAAAATTCAAGAATGTCATGTGTACGATTCTCAGCGCTCGAGTGCAAGCTCTGTGGTTTCCATAGATGAGGGTAACATTATTGATTGATCATTCAAGTGCTTATATTTACCATGTAAAGGACACGATTGAGTTCTGACAATAGTAAAATAGCTGCTTTTGAAGCCAAAAAATGGCCTATGACTACCTTTTCAAAGGTAAATATGTAGCTAACCAGGTCTTAGTACCTGTCCACAAAATTATGATCAGTTTAAAAAAAAAAAAAGATTTATTTTATGCCGTAGTTACCCTCTCAGCCTCGGCTTTAGCGGCTGCTAGGCATCTTTGGCTCATTACTCTCGGCCACAGAGCGGGTCCAAAAATGAGACAGTCACGGGGAGCAGGGTCTGTTGTTTCCTCCGGGATCATTTATTTACTGTCTCCAAAAATAGCATTAGAGTGGCGAGAGTCACTCACAAACAGAGCAGCCAGGTAAAACTCCAAACACTCCCTGAAAGACTACATCTCCCAGCCTCCCTAAAGGCTCAATGACCCAGAATGCAAAGTTTCTTAAGGCAACAGGCTCATCCTGTAACACTGTTTAAGAATTGATAAGGAATCGGATTGATAAGAAGAATCGATGATGACATTGACATCAATAATTTCTTACCGATTCCCATCCCTACATAGAATTCAACATAGTTTAAACAAGCGAGCCAAACTCCTCGCTGTATTCAGGGAGCCACCGTTTTGGATAGTTTAGAACACTGAACAAACTGACTGGTTGAGAGGAGATGTCGCATCCAGCCAAAAAACAAGTATAGCGCTTATCGTGGTTTGGAAAAGAACTGCAATTTACTAAATATTTTAAACAAGGAAATCCAGTGATTTGCATGAATCATTGATGGAACAGCGAGTACGTTCAGTAAACAGCAGAATGGCGTAGCAAGCTCGTTTTTTGTAAAAAATTGGCGTTCAGTTCTATAACTTCAGTTGCGATTCAGGGTTACAGGGTTACTCCTCAGTGATCATGGTATGTCATTTTTTTTCACAGCAAAAGATCTTCAGATTGTTGTCTTGGAACATAAACAGTGGCTAAAAGACACAAATAAGGTCATATATGAAGAGACTGCCAAAGGCAGGAGAAAGATTGCACTGATCCAGATCTACACAAATCTCACAGTGACAGATGGAGAGAGCAAAGCCTCAAACAATGGACATGGGGTTCTGAACAGTGAGAAACTTCAGTGTGCAGATGAGAGCATGATCAACTGCAATGACCTCTTTGGAGGAAGTGAAGGAGAAATCAGAGCTGTTCTTACAAAAGGTGTCGCCGGCATTGGAAAAACAGTCTCTGTGCAGAAATTCATACTGGATTGGGCTGAGAACAAAGCCAATCAAGACGTTGTGTTCCTGTTTGTTCTTCCTTTTCGGAAGCTGAACCTGATTAAAGATAAAAAATGCAGTCTACATGAACTCTTGGCTCACTTGCATCCTAAACTTAAGGGCTGTGATTCAAACTTGTATGTCAATGAGAAAATTTTGTTCATATTTGATGGTCTTGAAGAATGTCAGATTGCATTAAATTTTGGCAGACCTGCAATCGTCAGTGATGTTGATGAAGAATCCACCGTGGATTCTTTGATCATAAATCTCATCAACCGGCAGCTACTCCCTTCTGCTCTTGTTTGGATAACTTCACGGCCAGCAGCAGCCAGCCTGGTGCCTTCTAAGTACATTGACCGTGTGACGGAGATTCAGGGATTCAGCGACAAACAGAAGGAGGAATACTTCAGAAAGAGAGTGGAAAATAAGGCTCATGCAGACAGAATCATCTGCCACATTAAGGCGGCAAGAAGCCTTCACACCATGTGCCAGATACCAGTGTTTTGTTGGATTACGGTTACTGTGCTTCAGCCCTGGCTGACCCATAACTGCAGGGAAGAAATCCCCACAACTCTGACCGAAATGTACTCACACTTTCTACTCATTCAGACTGATACGAAGAACCAAAAGTTTGAAGAGAGTCATGAAGAAGATTCTAGAAAGCTACTGGAGCACAACAGAGGGATTATTCTGAAACTTGCTAAATTGGCTTTCACACAGCTCCTGAGAAGCAATGTCATGTTCTATGAAGAGGATTTGAAAGAGTGTGATATTGACATCAAAGACGCCTCCTGGCGCTCTGGGTTTTGTACTGAAATATTTAAGATGGAATCAGTGTTTCATCGAACAAAGCTTTACTGCTTTGTGCATCTGAGCTTTCAGGAGTTCTTTGCTGCTCTCTACGTATTATCTTGCTATCTGAGCAGGAGCATGGAGGATCTCAAGTTGTTTCTCCCCAAAACCAGGGCTCTGTCTGCAGAAATTCGCTGGGATGTGTTAATGAAGTGTGCCATGGATGAAGCTTTGAAGAGTAAGAATGGACATCTTGATCTTTTCCTTCGCTTCCTCCATGGCCTTACTCTGGAGTCTAGTCAAAGGCTTCTGAAAGGCCTGCTGACACACACACACAGCAGTCCAGAGAGCGTTCAGAAAATAATACAAAACCTCAAAAGGAGCCAAAAGAAGAACATCAACCCCGAGCGGTGGATCAACATCTCACATTGCTTGCTTGAAATGAAAGACACCAGTCTCAAGCAAGAAATCCAGGCCTTCCTTCAGTCCGAGAAAAAGTCAAAAAAGCTTAATCTTGCGCAGTGTTCAGCGATGGCTGACATGTTTCAAGCTTCAGAGAATGCGATGGACCAGTTGGATCTCAAGAAATTCAACACCTCAGAAGAGGGCCGCAGGAGGCTGATCCCAGCGGTGAGAAACTGCAGGAAGGCCATGTGAGTACTATGTCTGGTTGTTCCTTAAAAGAACTGGTAAGATTCAGTTATTAAACTGGATCAGGTTAACTTAGGTATAAAGCATATACTTCAGAGGCAGAACTCCCACAATCTTGGGAAACTACTATGTAGCTCATCTGTATGTACCTGGTTATATCAAGACCCTTGCATGCAACCTTCTGGAAATTGCAACCAAATGTCTCAATCACATTTATTTATTTATTTATTCACTGTTTGTTTGTTTGTTTGCAGCCTGTCAGGCTGTAATCTTACCAAGCAATCCTGTGAATATGTGGCCTCAGCTATGCAGTCGTCAGTCTCGGCTCTGAGAGAACTCAACATCAGCGACAATGACCTGCAGGATTCAGGAATGAAACTGCTCTGTGACGGACTCAAGTGTTCACACTGTAAACTAGAGATCTTAAAGTAAGTGGATAATATGCTCACCAAATGGTTGTGCCAGAGCCATGCACACTAGTCTATTTTCAAATAGGTATTTACTACAAAGGCTCCTTTTGTGTACTAATAAACTTCTAATGTGTATACTGTATGTATACCCACACAGATTAAAGTCCATTAGTTCAGTAGTAGACATTTAGCTTCTGAATTTATATTTATTTTTCTTCCATTCAACAGTGTCTCGAGCTGTAAACTCACTTCATTGTCCTGTAAGGATATCGCTACAGCTCTACGTTCACCAAACTCATCCCTGAGTAAGCTGGACCTGAGCTACAATGACCTGCAGGATGGAGGAGTGAAGCTGCTCTCCTCCAGTCTCAAGAGCCCACATTGTAAACTGGGGACACTGAGGTCAGTCTGAATGAAGACCGAGCTGATCACAATGACCTGCTGACTCTCGGTCAACATCTGGGGGGCGGTGAGTTATCTGGTGTAGTCAACCAGGGCTTAAATGTTCCACATTTGTTTGGTCAGGTTAAGGACTTTACTTTCTTCTTTTGTTTCAACAAGGACATCCTCACTGAGCCAAAGAGGAGCAGGAGACATTGTCGTGAGTGCTTGTGCACTGTGATATATAGCTTTTAATCCCATGGGCAAGCAATAAATGCTTACGCTAAGACAAGATGCTACTAATACCTGCACGCTTGGGAGAGTAGGGAATTTGTAGACTTCTAGGGCCACCAATGGTTTTGTGCACTTTACTTAGGCTTAGGGATTTTTCATTTTTGCAATCAACTGACCATGGATCCTTTCATTTAGTAGGTTCAGTCTTTATTTCGCATTGTCTATTAACCTGTTTTAGCTGCAAAATGCAGTAAAATGGCAATGGTTGCTGGGTGTTTCATTATGGTTTGATGAAGGAAGCAGTTCCTTATGGAAATTTCATGACACTCCTTTCAGTGCATGCACTCTTTACATCTTTCTACAGACTTTCTGATTGCAGACTCACTTGTGTGTCCTGGAGAGATCTCTCCAGTGCTCTACAAGCAAAATGTTCCCTCATGAAAGACCTGGACCTGAGTTGCAATGACCTGCAGAATTTAGGAATAAAGGAGGTATCTAGAGGACTCAAGAGTTCACTTAATTTGAAAGTGCTCAGGTGAGTGAAAGGTGTCACCAGGTGAACAATGCATAATAAACGCTAGGGCTGGGCGATATATCGAATATACATTGCTGTACGTGAGCTGTAGTAAATAAATGGTAATGTACTCAATGTTCACCAATATTTATTTAAAGGTATTATTTCCCAGCCCTCATAAACGTTAAAAATCACACAGTTTGTACTTCCATGAAGCTTAACGCAGCTTATTACTGTTTTTATCAATGTCTGCTGCTACCAAGCTTCTGAGGATACTCCAGTTTGTATCTGTGTATATATCCTGTGTATATATCCATTTATAGTGTACTTTGTATATTATACCGTTGTGCTGTACGGCTTTCTTTTTTTTTGGTTTTGCTGCTGTCAGTTTCCTCTTGCTGCTGTAACAAATTTCCCAGTAGTGGGAATAATGAAGTGTTATCTTATTACATTGATTTATTTGATGCGATAGATACCAAATGTTTTCCGGACTCATTGATCCACGGTGATCTTGTGAAGTGTTAATGACGCTCCTTGAACCAGAAATGTTCTTCTTCTGCTTTCTTCAGACTCTCTGACTGCAAACTTACTAAGCAGTCCTGTGACTATATTGCTTCAGTTCTACAAAAAGCAGACTCGTCCCTGCGAGAGCTGGACCTAAGTAACAATGACTTGCAGGATTCTGGAGTAGCGCTTCTAGCAGATGGATTGAAAAGCCCTCACTGCAGTCTGGAGATACTGAGGCAAGTATTATGCACTGTGTTGACTTGGTTATTCTCTCTATATAATATTTCTCTCTCTTTCTCTCTCTCTCGTGCTCTCTCATTTTATCTCTTTCTCCGTCTCCCCCCCCCCCGTGACTCTATCTCTCTGTCTGTATAACTCAGTCTCTCTCTCTCTCTCTCCAAAACAGTTTTTGTCATCTAGATCTAATCATTAAATGTCTGGATTACAAATTATGCCTGTACGGATATTGATTTTTATTTTATTGGTTTGCTCTTAAAGCACATCTTTGGTCAAAATTCGTTATTTATCCGCAGATCGTCTGAAAAACTGAACTGAAAAAATGCTGCTTGAATTATGCTGATTGAAAAATAGAGGCCAGTTGTCAGCATTGTATCCTAATAGGGTGATATTCTTCACCTGTTTAAACTGGGAGCACTCACTGCACTTGGGACAATTTTACCTATAACCAATATCACTTTATTTATTAGTTTAATGTTAATTTATTTTGAAAACTTAAGTCATATTTATTAATGATCTACAGTATATACCGCTGCCTGTTTTTATACTGGTGGTGCCAAATGCTGAGTGGTTGGAACTCCTTTATTTAGGTTCCTTGTATCTTTAGTCATTTGTAGCCAGTAAAACATTTCTTATGTATTTATTACTTCATTTGACCTGTGTTTGTGTTTTCTTTCTGTATTCTTTTCTGGATCTAGATTGTCTGGCTGTTGTATAACAGAGAACGGATGCTCTTCACTCGCTTCAGCTCTGCGTTCAAACCCAAAACACCTGACAGAGCTGGACTTGAGCTACAACCACCCAGGGGCTTTGAAAGTGAACCTACATTTGAATCTAGGCTATAAAAAGCTCACCCTCAGGTAAGGGCAGTGCAAGTATATGTGTTTGAGAGAGTTTCTGTACAGATAAAAAGATAAAAAGAGTGTAATATTGTGTCTTTGTGGTGAAGAATGAGACTCATGTTTAACTGACCTGTAAACTTCAGAACTGAATAATACACAGTAATCATTAATAATTAGTCGGTGTGTTTTCATATTCTGTGGGTAAAATTTTAAAGTGACATTGCCTGGAATCAGCATTTTTAAGAGATTTAAATCATTTGTAATGGCTTAGATGTTGAAAATGTAGTTTTTAATAGTAGTTGGGCTATAAACAGCTACAAAATGTAGCCAAATATAAAGAATTACAATCTATGTAATGCATTGTGACATAAAAATAAGAAAAATGAAATTATATGTTTTACATAAAGATACTAAAAGAACTGATCACACAACAAAACCATAAAACATCACATCTCAAGACTACAGTTACAATTCAATAATATAAAAAAATTAATTAAAATGTTGGTTTTTTTATATTTTTTAGACATTGACAATGTTTCGGTTCTCATTAATAATAATAATCTCAATAGTGATAAGAATAGTAAGAATAAGAAGAAAAAGAACATGACTCAAGCATGGTAACAGCAATACTACTAATAATAATAATCATAATCTTTATAGTTTTAGTAGTGAAATTACATCATTTAAGTGATTTCGGTAATGTCACTAGGTGCATTTTTTTTAGTTTGGTTTGTAATTTTAAAAAAATGTAAATGGATATAAAACCGTACTTTACCCAGTCAAATATTTAGCTTGTCTTACAGCAAACTTTGGAGTCACACTTACCAGTACTTTGCATATGTGTATGTTTTTTTTTGGGGGGGGGGGATCTCTAGAATGGAACATGGAGATCGGCTGAGAATGGTACCAGGAATGAAGAAATGTAGGTTTACCTGCACACACACACACACACACACACACACACACACACACACACACACACACACACACACGCAAATATCAATGATATTCACTTGGATTGCACAATATATCTTCTGTTACTCGTATAGCAATATTGCTGTCTGCAATACTGATATCCCAAAAAACTGCAATATACACATGCGC
>JBBIGA010104845.1:0-10831 GCA_037576975.1 Alestes dentex | reverse complement strand
AATTCCAAGGCTGTTATGTATTATATCCTCAAGTGGTACACATAAAACGTTTCAAGACACAAAAGAAAAGATCCTGTATCACTTATTCATAACACTTTATTGTATCCTCCCGTGGTCCAGTTATGACGTGTGTGGTTTTACATACCAGTAACACTAATCTTATTTCGAACCTGTTTTTGGAACTGTTGCTGATAAATGTAAATGACCCTGTATTGTGCCTTATTTAATAAAGCAGTTTGTTATTTTTTTTTTTATTATTATTATAGTAGAAAACGTGCTTATAACGTTCAACGTGCCTGGGCGGAGCTAAATGCTACGTTTTTGAATGTGCAGATATTGGCCTAAATAAATTTTTATACGTCACAAAACCCGGTCTTTTCCAAACGTCAAAAGTGTTTAATTAAAAACTGGCTTACTTTTCAACAAATTATTTTTTCATAAATTGACTGTAGTGCGCGAGCAGTAGACAGGAGTGTTTTAAAACATAAACAACGTTAACGCCGTACATAAAATAAGAAAATAAGATAGAACTGTATCATCAGCACGCTCACTGCATCAAGAAAAGATAAAAGATAAAAAAGTCGCTTGAAAAAAAAAATATAGACAATACAGACTCGACCTCAGCCTCTTTATTTCAGAGAAGAGCCCTTCTGTGCGGAGACTGGGGCAGAGGTAAGGGAACGGGGAGAGCAGGCAGGGGTACAGCGCCACCTACTGTGGCAAAAGAGAACTCATTCAATCATGGACGAGTTTTACGGACGATGCGGACTGCAATGCTTTAAATAGGACACACACTGTATATCCACAGGAAACTGATTACTAAATAAGTTTTACATTTAATATTGAATTAATAAACTGTACCCCTCCATACACACCACCAGCACATCCTTGCCCTGAACTTCCCTCTCCTCCACCTAAGACATATGCAAAGCATGTACATATTTTATGCCTTAAATAAACAACTCAAATAACGCAGACTTGACTAACCTCTTTAAATACCCCTTTATTCGTTACACATTCTCTGTCCTGCTGCTGCACAATTATATTTATTGCTGCAGCAGCAACAAGGACTTAAATACACAGACTTTAATATAGAGTTGGTCCCCCAAATCTATAACAGATGCCACTCCTCTTGGAATTCGTTCCACAAGATTTTGGAGTGTTTTTGTGGGAATTTGTGCCCATTCATTCTTCAGAGCATTTATGACGTCAGGCACTGATGTTGGTTAGACGAGAAGGCCTGGCTCGCAAACTCCGTTCCAGTTCATCCCAAAGGTGTTGGACGGGGCTGAGGTCTGGGCTCTGGCCGGGCCAGTCAAGTTCCTCCACACCGAACCCATCCAGCCACGTCTCTATGGAGCTGACTTCGTGCGTCATGCTGGAATAGAAAAGCTTTTTCTCCAAATGCTGTGTCCACAAAGCTGGAAGTATGGCGTTGTCCATAATGTCTTGGTCTGCCGAAGCACTAACACTGCCCTTCAGTAAGGGAACCCTGAAAAACACAAGCTTGTCCCAATACTTTTGGCCACATAGTGTTGACTTTTGTCGTTCGCCTCCCGCCCTCTAGGTGGTGATAATATTGGCCTGCTGCAGTGAGTAAAATAAATAAGGCGAAAGAAGCAGGAGGGCGCATCTGTGTTGTTGGTGCTAAGAGCTGCGTGTTTATCCTGTTTCCCAGCAAAATCCGTCTATTTACAGCTGCTCGAGTCGTTACCGTCATGGATCCGAGTACCACCGTCTTGCGGGTGAAGCGGAAGAGAGGGACGGAGCCTGCCGACGCGCTGCTCCTGGCCTGTAAACGGATCCGGCCCGAGACCCCGGCCACCCCGGGACCCCCGGGACCCCCGGCCCAGCCCGGCCCGCAGCCCGCCCAGCCCCGCGTAGAGAACTCCGTCTTCAAACTCGTGGCCACGGTGGCGTCGCAGGTACCGCACTTCACTTTTAAACTTTATTTTATTCTGCGTGTTTAGTTCTCTACCCCTTACCTGATTACCGGGCCAGAGAACGGTAATAACAGTGCCTGGGCCAAGGGGTGAGTTTCGGTAAGAATACTGTAATGACTTCATTATGATTATGATTATGATTACTATTATTATTATAACAATGATATTATTATTAGTAGTAGTAGTCGTAGTGGTTGTTGTTTTGTTGTCGTTGTAGTAGCCTACAAGTAATAATAATGTATGGAAAACTTTCGTCAATGATTTTATAAACTCGGTGATGCATTATTATGATAACAATAATTGTTATTATTATTATTATTATGTGAGGACGGGGTCTTTTGTCTGTGATTCTACAATCTCTTCAATACATTGTCGTTATTATTATTGTTTACTTTGTTAAATTATTATCTTCCTGTCAGATAGCATTTAGAGGCAAAGTCTTCACACATCTGGTTCCCGTTATCACTGTGTTTTGGCTTTTTTTAAAAATTTTTTTTAACAATTTTCACATGGGCAAGCTTTGTTTACATCTTAACCACTGGAATTCCTCTTTATCAAAGAGGTCTTTTTATTTCTCACTCCACAGGGGTAGAGTGTTACATATTTGGTTGTATTTTGGAGATAAATACCACACGATGCTGAATGTTAAAACTTGAAAATGACAGTGTTTTTCAGTTTTTCCGTGTGCTATGACTGCTGTTTGTGCGCTCTAAATCTCTTCATTGCATTTTATAAGGATGCACCGGTCCAGCCGCATGTCCGTGAGGCTCTGTCTCGTCCTCGCCTGGCCCATGCCCTGCGCCCGTCTCAAGGCAGCTCCCAGAGGATCGTCGGTGATTTACGCAGTGCCAAATGGAGCACCAGGCGAGAGGAGAGGTACCGGATCCTCTCCAGCCATCGGGCTGGGCTCCCAGCAGAACTGTCCGCAGTAAGAGAAAGGGAGGCCCAAGAGAACAGTGCTCAGACAGGGATCGAGCCTTGTTTTCCTCTGAGAGATGTGCAAGTATTTGATATTGTTCAGGAGGAGGAAGACGAGGATGAGAAAGCCCCTGGCAAGGTGAGCAATGAGTGTGAAATAAAGCAGTAAGATATAGAAATACTGGAAGTGAAAATAGTTGTGGGCATTATAACAATATACTTATTCACCGTCAGTAATGTGAACAGCTGGCCTTTGTCAGTACCGTTTGTAGGTGGAATAATGTAATTTTTACTTTTTTCAGTCATTTTACTGGTTGATTTTTCCCCGTCTACCCTGTGTTTAGTGTGTAGTAACTGCTTAGTAAGTTCGATATCAACTCTGTATGCAATTGTAAATTTTACTCTTTTTTTTTCGTTTATCCGTTTGTTTTTAAATTGTCATTTTTCTCAGCTTATTTTAGCAAACTTTGAGCCATTGTTTTCTTAGTTTTTGATATGACACTGTTTAGCTGGCATATTTTATCCTCTCCATTCTCAGTAAAATCAAATGTACATTGTGAAAATATTTTAAAGTATAAGGGTGTTACATGTTAGGTAGTTGAGAAAGGCTACTAATGGGTTTTTCATCCTTCTCTGCTCCTTAGAATACAAAAACCGACCCAGAGACAATCTTCTGCAATTCAGTAAAGATGATTCGTGAGAAACTGACCGTGTCGATGGATGGACTTGGAACTGAACACCGTGAGAAGGAAGATGACTACGTTTATGATCTATACTACCAGGAGACATCCACACCAGGCTGGATACAGGACATCTTGTCAGTCAGACCCTATGTAGAGGAGGGAGAGCTGGTGAGTGTACAAAAGTAGGGACATGCATTTCCACCAGATTTGATAAGTGATCAACTATATCTCAGTGTTCGTATCACAACTGAAGTTTCCAAGGAAATGTCTTTTCATTAGTGATGGGCCGATCCATGTTTTTCCAGTTCCGATCCGATTCCGATACACGACTGCCGATACCGACATAATACATATTTTTTACTTTATTATTAGCATTGTTTTTGTTGAAAGTGTGCTGTTTGTTAGTAAGGTTACATCACAGAATAAATAAACTACTAACCACTTAGAAGAGCAAAAAATATACACAACTACACTGAATTTAAAGGCATTCCAAAGGAATTTATGTCACATTTCAGAAAAAGGTAGCAGCAACAGCTGTAAAATGTAAATATCAAAAACAATCTTGGCTGAATCATCTAAACAGTCCAAGTATTATGTACACTCTAGCAGCAACAATTGTGTAGAAAATAAAGTACGAGACTAATAAATTTAAAACGGTGTGAATTCGGAGACACGGCATGGGCAGAGCGTGATCTAACCACTTCTGTATTTGAGGACCGGCCGAGTTACGAGATGCCCAGCTTTAGCCTCGTCATGTTTTGGGAGATAGAGAGAAGGGAGAGAGAAAAACAGCCACCAAAACACACAAAATAGCCCCTGAAAGAACCCCAAAGAGGTCTTGAGGGAGAGTTAAGAGTCTTCTCTGATATTCCTTTCGCTTTTGGGTTGTCTGCTGTAAATTTGTTGCACTTTTGGAAAACGTCAGCGAGCGACTCCTGCCTGGTGTCTTTCCCCTGTTTGCTAGCATCTCCTGGTACTCTTTGTCGTGAAATCTCTGCAGGGGCTTGATTAAATCTGTTGTATTGTACGATGCAACCGTACTTCCACCCCTCGGCATGCTGGCCTTACACACATTGCAAGTAGCCGTCTTGCTTTTCGGCGTTTCCAAACTCTAGTATCTCCAAACGAGCGACATTTTGTTCAAAACAGCGGCTCGTTCAGATTGAAGTTGCCGCAGGTTCATGGTATGGGGACGGTGACGCATCTCGTATTACAGCGTCGAGTTTAAGGTTCAGCACAAGCTGCGAACTGGAATATAGAGATCGGGGCTGTCCGACCGATATCGGATTTACGGCTATATCGGACCCGATACTGATATCATATCGGATCGGGCCCATCTCTGCTTTTCATTGTTTTTTTATTTTATTATGCCTACTGTTAAAAACCTATTTACTGCTGGTTTTTAAAAAATGAGGTATTCCAACATGTCAGCATAACTAAACATTAAGTATAAGTATATAGGGTGATGGGACTACATCAGTAATACAGTAGTGACATATTTCTTATTACTAGCATAATACTAGAACGCTAGGTTGTGTCCTAGAAACATGACTTCAGCACACTTAAGGCGTGAGGCATTTTGTGCCCGAGGGGCAGATATTGTGCCCCTATAAATTGCTGCCTATTTTATGGTGTGTTTATAGTAGCTTTCAGATAAAACAGTTATGGGGTGAATCAGTCATGTCTTACCTTTCATAACATTTGTACAATCAGGCCTTGGATCAACAGGTATTAGGCTAAGCCTCCACACTCTATCGGAACCCATACCTCACTGTAAGGTCTGGGATACAAAATGGAACAATTCCCATACGACGCCATATATTAGCAACAGTATTGATAAACAATTTCCTCCGGGATAAATAAAGTTATCTGATTCTGATTCTGAAACAAAGATTTATATTTCTTTTTTCTTTTTTTCTTTTTTTTAACCTGTCGTGTCCGGCATCTTAGCAAGCAGAATGTGAAGCTGGGTGCCATGATGCGCCAGACACCTTTGCTTTGCCAAGTGGGGCTTTAACAGTATAAGCCCCCCTTGTTATCTACAAATCAATACATTTCCAAATGAAAACCGCTGCCACAGTGTAATCGCTCCAAATGCTGCATCTGAGAAGCAGGAACCAGCCACACAAACACAGAACAAAATACAAAGCAACGGCAACACTGTAGCAGCACAGAAACAACATACACTCCTGTCAATGCTGTATGGTTCTGGGTAGTTTCTTTGATTGTGTGTGTGTATGTGTGCATATGCATGAGCGTACATTTACGTATGTGCGTGTGTGTGTGCCTATAAGAATGTGCCTATATGTATGTATGTATATGTATATGTATGTATCTGTGTAAGTGTGAGTGTCCATGTAATGTCCGAGTTTGTCATGGAATGTTTTGCAATGAGGGTGAGGGCCCACAATCCCAAGGCAGACTGAGCAGCCCCGCCCAGCCTCCCCCGCCCCCCAACCCGCCCCCTACCTGCCCCCTACGCACCTCCCCAGCCTCCCCACCAAGATTCATGCTTGTATTCAAGAAATTTCTTTCTCTCTGTTGTGTTCATGCCAAGAAATTTCTGTCTTTCTGTTGTGTAGCATTGTCTGTTACATTTGAGCAGATTGCCTTATCCTGAGGTAGGAGATTTGCCTAGAGATGCTTATTGATATAGCATTAGCACTCAGGAACTGAAGCTAGTTGTCCATAATAAAGGAATAGATACACTGATTAAGGAGGTATTACAAGTTAGATCTAAAAGTCAAAAACCTGCAGTTTATGTGATTTAACTACATTCACAGGTACCCGAGGAAGTAGCTTGGGAGGAGGAGGTGTATGACGACGAGGATGATGAAAATGATGAGCGTAACTGGAGGAACGACTATCCAGATGAACAAGACAGTGAAGATAACAGTGATGCTGAAGAACGCTATGGAGGTGGGTTTTGGCGTGTATTTGTTTCATGTTTAATCCTCATTAAACTGTCTCTTAGTCTAAAGCCCGGCTGTACTTCAGTCCATCCGTGAAGACCTTTGGTGTCCCAAGTTTGGTTCTTTAGTTTTTCAGTAGAGCTACAAAGCTGATGTAATAACATGTGGTGCAACCATATCCACCATATTTACAGTTTATCACAATTGTATTACAGTAACCCTACGCTTTTACGCGGATCAGGAGTCGCGGAATCAGTCTAACACGGATGTTTTCTGAGAACCTAAATGATAATTCTACGCGGAAATCCCCACAATAACACGGAAACTGCAAATATTCTCTGCATTTTTTGTTTTGCTTTTTTGTGGCAATTTTTTAAATTATTTATTTTTGTTATTTTTACACGTTTTAGTTCTAAATTATTAAGATGCCAGCCAAACGCCCTGCGGCCTTCTGGCAGTGCACCTAAGCGCAAGAGAAAGTGTAAGACACTTCAGGAGAAGGCTGAACTACTGGATATGCTCCGGGAAGGAAAAAGTTATGGCGCTGTAGCACGCCATTATGAACAGTAAATTACTGAACTGAAATTATTGGTAATTACCCATGCATTTTACTGTATTTTTATTACAAAAAATTTAATTACTGTATTTACCCTGTTTATACCAAAGAAAACATGCTTGCGTTAATTAATTGTGGGAGACGGCAGTTCAGTGTAATACTGTCCAGCACGGATACGGCTTTACCTTTACGTTTTAAGGGGAATGTATTAAGCTGAGTTTAAAATATTTAGGGTTTACACTATGAAAAATAGGTATTTTTAGGCTTTTTTTTTTACCACAACAATGCGGTTTTTCCACTATATGCGGGTGCTCTTGGAACGTTTTCATGGGGGGTTACTGTATTTATTTACATTTTATCTGGCCTGCAAACATTTTTTTCATTTTTCTGTGAGTAAATATTTACATCTGATAGGTAGATTTTCTTTACCCACCAGACACAGTGGTGACCTAACATAAATCAGCTTAGACTAATGCTTCTTGTTAAAATGCCAGTGTTGCACACTGACAACATGGTTGTAATTTAGCTATAATTACAGCAACTTTGCAAATATTTCTTTTAGTAGTTAATCTAGACCGACAGTTAGGTTATTCCTTCTTTGTGAAAAACAAATCTGAATAAATACATTTGTGGAACCAGCAAACGCATCTGCTTCCCTTAAGCTCACAGCTTCACTCGTAATTACTTATAGCATGAATGCTATCATTGTAATGGCTGATAATGGGCAAGGATTAATCCTACTTGTCTTATATCTAATCTGAATGCTCTTGCTAGAGCTGTAAGTCAGAGCGACCTAAAACGTTGTATCTGACCACTTTGAAAGTTACACAAGGAGGAGTTACAACGTTTTAGGTCACTTTGTCTTATAGCTCTAGCAAGAGTGTTCAGATTAGATATAATACAAGTCTGATGAGTTTCTGCTCACTTAGGCAGCAGTAATGACAAAACTACATTCAAACCTAAATCTGTTAAAGGTCCCATGAAATGAAAATTTCACTTTGTGAGATTTTTTAACATTAATACGAGTTCCCCTAGCCTGCCTGTGGTCCTGCAGTGGCTAGAAACTTCGATAGGTGTAAAGAGTGCTTTGGTCTCCGGCTCCGCCGTTCAGAGAGCGACAGCTCAGACGGCCCGATCTGGAATTTGGCCCCGTATGATGTCATGGGGAAAGGTTCCCGCCCCTTTCTCGTTCTTTGCCCGCCCAGAGAATTTCACACCTCTCCCCTAAAAAATTTGCTCCACCGACTGTCATGGCTTGCAAACGAGCGAAGCATGGCGGTTGCTGGGTGAAAATTGAGTCTGGATCAGTACCAACTCTCCCTGGACCAGTAAGTCAACTTAACGCTATATAATTTTGTTGCTTTGCTGTATATGGTTGCCTAGCTTTTTACTCTCAGAATGTGGTGTAACATTAGCTCTGCAGCTAACAGCTAACAGCCCAGTCAGCAGGCTACTGTCGCAAATGCATGGGCGTCACCGCCATTCAGTCTGAAGGCGACGTGTCCCCTTCACATTTCATAATTACTCGTCTGGACCTCCCCACATTTAACATAAAATATTCACCCAGTGCTGTTGAATCTTGAATCTTGAATCTTCCGCGAAATAATCTATTCTACTTAATTGATAGGAGAATACATACACCACTGGAAATCCGCTCCGGGTTTGCCTCACCCCCTAAACCCACCCAAACCCTGCCCCCTGCCCAAATCCCGCCCCCCACGCATAGACAGATGCATCCCCCTAACATTAAAAATGCTTCTGACGCCCCTGCGCAAATGTAAAGGCAGGTAGCATCAGGTATGTCTGTGAATGGTGTGTGAAAACACACATTAACTCGAGTATTGTACTTCTTTTTTTGGACCACCGTGGTGCTGTTAGTCTACGAGCCATACACTGTAAACATGAGCGCATGGTGCCGCAAGCTGGCCCCTCCCCCACCCTCCACATTGCCCCTCCCCCACCGTCACCTTGTCCCGCCTCTCTCCTCCTCACACCGCTCCTCTCCTCCTTATCATTTAAAGCTACAGATGCAGAAACGGCGCGTCCTGGGGAAATCTCATTGTGGGACTGGCTCTCGAAGTGGCTGATAATCCTAATAATAATAATAATAATAATAAACATGCGCCCTGCGGTAGGCTGGTGCCCCGCCCGGGGTGAGTCCCTGCCTCGCGCCTGTAGACCCTGGGATAGACTCCGGGTACCCACGACCCTAGTAAGGAATAAGTGGTTACAGAAAATGAAAGACTAATAAACACTTTATAGAATAGAATCATGGGACATATTCGGTCCTTCAGACTGTCAAGCAAACGTCATGTAAACGCAGTAGCGGCGTTTTCTTTGCGATCGTCGGGATTTCGGCAGAGATTGATGTCAATAAGCTACAGATGCAGAAACGGCGCGTCCTGGGGAAATCTCATTGTGGGACTGGCTCTCGAAGTGGCTGTAACTTTGCACCAAGGCTGAATTTCGGAAAGAGACTTCAGATACAGAATTAGGGACCACTAATATAAACCTATATAAAAGCATAACAAATCAGCATGTCATGGGGCCTTTAAAATCTTTGTTTCTTTGCTTGTGTTTTGTTATTTTGTATGTTATGCAACTGGTTTATTAAACATATTGACATGGCTATGGTCAAGTTCAACCCCTATTGAACTAACTTTGATTGGAGAACAAAACTCTTGTTTGTTTGTTTTTGTTTTTTTTATAGTGGTTGATAGTTAATGTAAATTTAGAAGGACAGCCTATATAAATCAGCTAAAGTGGTTGGGTTGCCTCGTGTTTCTTTATTCTCGGCCCCTTAGCAACATTTACCAAACAGCCAAATAATACATTTGTAAGGTCAGATAAGAAAGAATCTTGGATAAATGAACGTGCTATGAACGCCATACGCAGTTTTGTTGCGTTTTGTAGCTGTGCTTGATTGACTTCAGTGAGGCGTTCGTCTGACGCTGTTTAATGCCGGCCTGCAGCCCAGTGTGCAGTTCCGTGTTTTTACCTGTGGGGGCAGTAAATATTCGGCCCAACTGGTTACATGTGGGTCGTCTTTTTGAATAGCTCTGCAATAAAAATCATGGATCCTTATTCTTTGATAAAACTAATTGTTGACATTCTTGTTTTATTAAGAAGGGAGCATCATAGACAGGAAAGGAACAAACATCAGGGCCGATACTGGGTAAATTGACATTTTTGTGATTTTTGAAGCCGTGAAGATTTAAACATATTCATATGTCTATAAGTTTATTTACAAGAATAATAATACAATAATACATAATATATATATAACAACATTAACAATATTAAAATACAATAATTATTATATACAATATATAACATATAGTATATTTTATTGTAATTATTTATAATAAACAGATTTAAAGCTCTATATGTATATTATAATAATTACATATTGCCTATTTTTATAGTGTAAACCCTAAATATTACCCCCAAACATGCTCCCAAAACACTTTTTTTAATTTTAATCTCAGCTTAATACATTACCCTTAAAAAATGTAAAGGTAAACCAGTATCCATTCTGTACAGTGTATACTGACAGCAGGTCTCCCGCAGTGCTAAAATGTAAAATACCGGTGTTACTGTATTCTTAATTATTCCTAATAATAATAATAATAATAATAATAATAATAATAAACATGCGCCCTGCGGTAGGCTGGTGCCCCGCCCGGGGTGAGTCCCTGCCTCACGCCTGTAGACCCTGGGATAGGCTCCGGGTACCCACGACCCTCCTCTTCTTTCTCTTTCGGCTTTACCCTTCAGGGGTCGCCACAGCGAATCATCTGTCTCCATTTAGTCCTATCT